>VXBX01001803.1:189410-226703 GCA_013400415.1 Scytalopus superciliaris
TTCTTGACGTAGACGTTGCGGGTGGTGGCGGTGATGGGCCCCGGGCGGTAACCGAGCGCCAGCAGCTCCTTGCGGAGCTCCGCGTCCGTCAGCTCCGCCATGGCCGCCACAGGCCCCGCCGGAAGCGCGCCGCGCGCGCGGGAAACGCCGCCGCCATCTTGGGGAGGGCGGGGGCGCGGCGGGCGCCATGTTGGGAAGGTCAATGGCGGCGGGCGCGGAGGGGACTCGGGGACAGGGAGGGCTCAGGGCTGGGGACACAACGATGCTCTGACGCTTTGAGGGCCTTTCTCCCCCCAAAATGCGCCTCTCCCGGCCGTCTGCCAGCCCTGCGGAGCCGGGGGGGTATGTCCCGGGAAGGAGGGACCCCGCGGGCCCCACAGCCACAAATGGCAAAACTGAGCGTGGCCTTGTTTGTGCATTTGGTTTGGCAGGGCCGAGATGGGCAGGAATGGCTCTTTCCTGCTGCCGCCTCCAACGAAAGTAATGGAAGTGGCTGAAATGCCGTGGCGTAGTATCAGAATTTAACTAAAGGGAGTGAAAGAGCAGGGATGGATGGATAATGGATGGATGGATGGATGGATAATGGATGTGTGCCACTGGTTTTGTGGTCAAGGTGTGACTCTGGAGCAGGACCTGCAGGGAGTGGGAGGCTCAGGGGGATGCTCAGCAGGAGGAGCTGAGCGGTGCATCCCTGACATAAATCACGGAATCACTGGTGTTGGAAAAGCCCTCCCAGCCCATGGAGCCCACCCTGTGCCTGATCCCCACCTTGTCCCCCAGCCCAGAGCACTGAGTGCCACATCCAGGTGTCCTTGGACACCTCCAGGGGTGGAGATTCCAAACCTCCCTGGGAGCCCCTTCCAGTGCCTGACAATCCTTCTGTGAATAAATTCTCCCTGCTGTCCAACCTGTCCCTCTCCCGGTGCAGCTCAAGGCTGTGTCCTCTCATCCTGTCACTAATCCTTCTTTCAGGACCCTCCTCCAAAGTTCACCTCACTCTTCCAAATTTACCCAAGAAAGCAGCGACAAGATGCTGAGATTTGTTCATCTGGTTGGCAACAGCAAATGTATCCTCAGCAGAGGCCAGGGAGCCCATTAAAAGAGCAAACTCAGCTCTGCTGGGAAGTGTGAATGTGCTAAGCTGAGCCTCCCCTGCGCTCCACCAGCAAAGCACCACTGACAGCTCATGATGTGGAGCAGGGTCTGATGTAAATAAAGATTTAGACTATTACACGGATTCTGTGAGCTCACAGCTCTTGCTTTGGAGAAGCTCTGCCCAGACATGCAGAGCAGTGCTGGCATCCAAGCCTGAGCTGATGCAAGCCCAAGAGTTAAGTGAACTCATCCTGCTCTGGAGAAAAAGAGAAATAAAAAAACCAAAACAAGACCAATCTTTTCAACTTGAGTTTCTGTCAGTCAGGGAAGTTACTCCAGGACAGAGTTTGGTCCAGCAGCCTCATTGCAGGACCTTTAGAGGGGAAAACATGGGAATGGTGTTGGAGAACTGGAGGATGGGGGGAAAGCTGTGATTTCTCCTCAGAAGGGAGGTTGGCAGGCCTCTGAGCTGTGGAGAGAAATCCACAACCCTTCCTTCCTAACAGGATGACCTGTGGGAGCATCCCTACCTTCCCTGGGAGGCCCCCACGGGGAGGGCAGCAGGAGCAGGGAGGCCTCTGCCTCTCAGCCCACATCGCCATGGACAATCTCTGTTCCCATCTCCCTGCCCAGAGTGCTGGTGACAAGGCTGGCAGTGGATTTCCTGTTTGTGCAGCCCCCTCCTCATCCTCACGGCCCCGGGAGCAGCAAGGGCTGCCGGGAGGCTCAGCGATGCTCAACTGTGGAAAGGCAGTTTCCCACCCCCTGTGTAGCTCTCGATTCTCTTGGCTGTAAATATCCTGGGAAGCTGGGGCAGCGAGGAGGGGACATCCTCCACCTTCCCTGCGAGCCCAGAAGCTGCCTCAGACCTGCTGGCACCGGCTCAGATGCCAGCTGGGAAGAGCAGCCGTGTGGCACCGTCTGCATCTCCTCTGGAAGCATCGAGACAGGCCTTGTGTGAGCAGAGGGATAGAAATAGATCGGCGCCCGAAGAGGGGAGGGGCTGCACCCCAAAAACCCACGGGCAGCAGCTGAGCCCTTCCACTCCTGACTGATGGGCTGCAGACACCCCGCTGTCCCCCCCTCCTTATCCGTGGCATTTGGGTGACAGTCCCGCATATGTCACTGGGGAAGTGTCAAGTCTCACTTGGGAGCCAACTGTGCCGATTTATCACCCTGTCACTCACAGCAGTGGCACAGGTGTGACCCAAGAACCCCCATCCCCCTGCTCAGGCGCCACATCCTCGCCCTGCTGAGCTGCTTATTATGTTACAAAGTCAGAGGTTGTTCCACTTCCTCCTCTTTCCCTGCCTCTTTCCCCCCAACTGTTGGGCTGCTTGTCCCACCACAAAACTCCAGCTTCTGGAGCAAAATATGCCATCTCTTCCATGGATATCACTCCACTGCAGACTGAGCGCCTGCAGCCCCGCAGCCCAGGCTGCTCTCGCTTGCAGCCTAATGGAATGTATTATTTCCCATCTTCCTCCCCCTCAGAGTCATTATAGTGATTACACAGCTCACCCTGCCTCAGCAGCAAACCCTGAAAACCAGGAGCTACCTGGAGCTGATCAGTCCATGGACAAAGAGTGCGCCTTTGGATCAAACATTAGAGCTGTAATCCACTCTGTGCTGGATGTTCCATTATGCACTGGGAGATTTCTCCTCTCCCGAGGGCTGGTTACAGCAGAACACGCCGAGGGGTGTTGTTCCAGCACAAACAGAGCTATTGGAATGAGCTCAGTGAGAACAGAACTCGTGTTGGGTTGGGAGGATAAAATTGGATTGGAATTGGATATATATGCACATACAAACCATTGATCTCATCCATCCTTACTTTACATATGTTGGATTTCCTGCTGCCAGCATAGAGGAGCAGCTCTAAAATTAGCCAAAGGTATGGAAATGGAGAGCAGGATGTGCAAGTGGAATTACGACTTCACCTCCGGGTGTGTTTGAGAGGCAGCAATAAGGGCAGAGCTCCGTGTCATTCCCACACGCTGGGCCTGGCACAGCCCTGTGTGTTCCTTAGTGCTGCTCGGATTTCTGGCACAGGGGGGATGTGAGGGGTTTGGAGCGTGGGTAGGGGCTGCAAATCGGGGCTCCTGCATTCCCCTCCAGCATGGGAATGTACCAGAGTGCCCTCCTGCACCTGGAGCTGGGTTAGGGACACTCCTGTCCCCCACCCACTCTTGTGTCACCAGTTTGGCTGGGACAGGTGGCAAAGATTTGCTTCAGTTTCCCTCGCTGCCAAAAGGGAGGGCTAAAACTTATTAGTCCTAAAAAATTAATTACTTGGACTTTGCCACATGTTTTCACAGAATCACAGAGGTTGGAAAGGACCACCCAGACCGTCGAATGCGACCTGTGACTGATCCTCCCCTTGTCAGCAGCCTGGAGCACTGACTGCCACATCCAGTCATTCCTTGAACACCTCCAAGGATGGGGAATCCACCACCTCCCTGGGCAGCCCCTTCCAATGCCTGACTACCCTTTCTAGGGAGAAATTCCTCCTGCTGTCCCAGCTGCCCCTGCCCTGTCCCAGCCTGAGGCCGTTCCCTCCCCTCCTGTCCCTGTTCCCTGGGAGCAGAGCCCAACCCACCCCAGTTCCCCCCACAGGGAGAGTTGCAAAGAGCCAGAAGGTGCCCCCTGAGCCTCCTTTTCTCCAGGCTGAGCCCCCCCAGCTCCCTCAGCAGCTCCTAATAGGGCTGACTCCAGAGCAGTGCTCAGGAGGACAGGGCTGTTCTCCAGAACCCAGAGCCCTCCCTCTCTCTTTTCCCACACTTGCCGCTCTCCATCTGGCTGAGAGGCACGAAGGACTGAAGACACAAATCCTCTGTTTAATTATGCTGTGCATTTTATTATCTCACCTCAGATTTTGTTGTTAATCTCTCTTAGAGATTTCGTTTTCATAAGTGGAGTCTTTTAGCTTTAGCAGCTCCAGTGCTTTCTCTTCTGATTCTGCCGATATCAGTCAGCTAAAAAGAGAAAAGCACAAGTGTCCTTAAATTTGTCATTCAGTCTTTCAGGGCTTTATATATTGTTTCCCACTTCTCAGCTCCCAAAGTAGAAGCTCAAAGGCAAACTGAAATCAGCACAGGCAGAACAACCCTCACAAGGAGAGCAGGACCCTCTTACCTGGGCTTAAATGTCCCTAACAAGGCAAAGCTCCAGAGATAACACTGGGGACACCCATCCCAGCACCCCTCAATGTGCAGGCAGGCAGAGCTGCACAGCAGACTGCCCCTGGATGTTTGCTGCTGCAATTCCCAACACTAAGCCCAAAGGAAAAGGAGGATTTGCAGCAATTTTGGGTGTAATTAAGTGTTAGTGTTAAGCCCCCGTGCAGAGAGCTGGTGTGCTGAGCTGCCTCGCAGGTGCAGCTGGTGTTATAAGCTCTCTTGGAAATTGTTCCCTGAAGACCGAGGACTTTTTGGGAGGAGGAGCAGGGAAGTGGCAAACAGCACCGAGGAGAGCTGCTGGGAAGGGTTGTGCTGCTGCTGACAGTCAATATCAGCTCTAGGGCACAGGCAGCACCTTAGCAAGAAATAACCTTCCCAGAAGGGAGTGGTTGGGATCTGAGGGCTCTGTAAAGTGAGCAAACATGACACAAAAGCCCTTCTGGGGAATATAAATATCTCCGTGCTGATGAGCTGGTGAGAGGAGGGAAAGGCAGAATTCCCAAGGCAGAAATCAACCTCCTGACAGTACCGTCTGGGGTGTCCTGTAACAGCTCCGCCAGCAGTTTCTCCAGGACATCTTGGTATTTTTCCAGCTGCCTTGGGGTGAGCCACATCCCAGGTCTGACAGGAACAGCCTGCTATGGAGAGAGCCAAAGAAGTCAGAAGGAAAAGCTGAGGAGAGCAGAGGGAGGCAGGTTGGGGTGCTTTGACCCCACTTTGAGCGAGGAGGTGGAGGGTCTGGGCCAGACAGATTTGGATAGAGGAGAATGATCCTTGTATGGGGAAAAGCAACATTTTTAAGTCAATGCACTCTTGTGCTGTTCAGAGTGCTCAAGTTTTCACGTATTGCATCACCCATGGGCTGACTCAGAAACGCAGATAACGGCACCTCCTGGCAGCAGGGACTGTACAGAAAGTAATTTCTGAACCTTATAATCCTCCCCTGTCTCACACGTTGACCCTTCAAGCCATCAGCTTCTCTGGGGCAGGGAGAGTACCCTCAGCAAAGGCTGAGGATGAGACATGACCCTGCTCCAGCCTGCCTGACTTGGAGCCTGCTGGGGCTCAGATATGCCTGAAGCAAATGGAGCTGTTCTGGTCCTGGCTGGAGCCACGGGAGGGGTGTCAGACACTGGGATGTGCCAGTTATTTAACTCTTTGAGCTGGGACTCATTGCTGTTTAAATCCTGTTGGGGATTGTTGGTCACCATGATTTCAGGAGGAGTTGCACATTAAGCTGTGTTTCAGCCAAATCCCAGTCTAACCAGTCCTGCTGCCTGTCCTGCTCAGTCTCCCCCAGTTTGGGGGGTACCTGCACCCTCTTTTTGCTGGCAGAGAATGGCCAGGCTCCCTGCAGGAGTGACTGCACAGACAGGCAAAGGGTTCCCCGTGTTCAAGTGGAAAAGCACAATTTTCAGACTTGGCTAACCAGGCAAACATGCCTATGAGGGCTTAGGCTGGCATTTAAATCCATAAAATTGCCCATTTTCTGCTCTGTGTACAGACTTTGGGGAATGCAGCTGTGTGGGCCCAAGTTTATAAGTAAGGTCTTGCCAGTGCAGAGGACTGTGGGATGGGAGGTGACACCAGGCAGCACACCAGTGACAAGTTAACCCCAGAGCTGAAGCACAGCTGGGAATTCCTGCCTTGCATTTGGCCAGAGTTCACTGAATGGCAAAGACAAACCTCATGGTTCCATTTTCCTAAGGGAGAAGCCAGGTGGGTCTCAGGGGTGACCTGGCTGCTGGAGGTAAAACTTTTCTCTCATCCAGCCTGGTAGGGCTGGCAGAGGGCATCTCTTGGGCTCCTTGTCCTCCTGAGTGTCCTTGCGGGCTACCTAGAGTTGAATGGCTCAGAATGAATACCTGGATGGTCTTGACTGTGTTGACACCCACACTGGATTGCTCAGAGATGCCTTCCTCATCCAGCTGCTGCAGTGAGCTCAGGGATTTCTTCTGCCCTCCCTTGTTCCTCTCCTTTTCCTGCAGCTTCAGAGCAGAGAGCAAACGGCACAGTCAGTGATGCTGGGACACAACACCCTGAGGGTCCCAAGCAGTGTGATGCCCAGCAGCCAGGAATCCACAGTGCTGGGCACAGAGCCGGGGGGCAGGAGGTCTCACGCCTGCCTGGAGCCAGTGTGGAATCCTCCCCAGGGCCTCAGCTTGATGGGAAGACCATCAGCTGTGGCCAGTGTGGCCTTGAGGGCTAAAATCCTGCCACGCAGCAGAGACTGCATGTTGGGGATAAGGTCGGGTTACAGGATGGTGAGTGATGGTCTGTAGTAAACAGGACACACGTGCCGTGGTTGATCTGTGCAGGGTAACACTGTCAGCAGGATGTGGAAGCTGAGAACACTGACCTTACTGAGGTGCCCCGGAGACCCAGCCCTGGTTCTGTTCTGTGGCACTGGCAAGGAAGTTTAACCGAGCCCTTCACAGGCTCATTGCACATGGAGAGCTCTGTGCAGAGGTTGTGTGTTACCAGCCTTCCTGCAGGTCTGTGGTGTCAGTCCATTAGCACTCATGGGGCTAAACTTGGCTTCAGTACCCTCCCTTGATTCCCAGTGCCAAGGAAAAAGCCAGAGATGCTTTGGGATATGACAGACATGCTTAGAGGAGCAGGGGCAGCCTCTGGGGGACAGATTTCACCCAAATACATCTAGAAGACCCTCAGTCCCCGGCAGACACGGAGCTACAGGGACTGTGATACATGATCAGTCGGCCTGCAGATCATGCGTGGGTCCCCACCGTCCTCCCCGAGGACACCGAAGGATGACTGTGCTCCCCACAAAAAGCAATTGCTCTCCAGTGAGTGGATGGGTGTTGGAAATGGGATTTCTCCTGATATCAATGGGCTCCGCGGTGCGGGGGAAGCTCACTCGGGCTGTGTTTCAGAAGATGCAGTTCCCTGAGCCTGCCTGACACTTTTCAACAGTATTAGTTTCACATCAAAAGAAAAAACGCTCTCTCTGCACGTCCCAGAGGTGACAACCATCCGGAGGATGGTTAATTATTTGTTACAACAAAAGACCCGTCACTGTGGTGATGGGAGGCTGCAGCTTTTCTGTAAAAATTACAGCCACTAGCACAGAGGAAGGAAAAATGAGCCACATGGGCTGCAGGTGATAACCCACACAGGTCTGTCAGACCTTATGGAGAGGAGTCCAGGCTCTTCTTTTCTGATCTCACACCTTAAGAATTGTCTCTGCCCACACCCCACCACAGCCCTGAACTTTGGGAGGAGTGCAGTGCAGGCTGGATCAGTGTCTCCTGTGGAACAGGGGGGCAGGTGATGGGGGGACAGAGGCACAGTGTGCTCCTGCAGAGTTTGGGACTGAGGCAGGAGAAACAATTTTCCTGGATTATTCAGCACATTTTGGAGGGGTTACCTGCATTTTCTGGAAGTCACTCTGGGTGAAGAAGGGCATGAAGCCTTCAGTCTGTTCAGCCAGCAGAGACACCAGGTACACCAGGAGCAAACTGGCCACCACCTTTCTTGAAACCATCACGAGAGTCTGAACAACACAGGAAAGAAGACACCAGGGTAAGTGTGGACAGGGACATTTCATTAGAAATCATTTTGGCTTTGCAGCAGCTGCAATCAAATTGATCCTCCAGCTAACCAGAGGTATATTTACTCTTCCAGTTGCTCCTAAGCTGAGAATAGAAGTGTCTTGACTAAAAATTCTTGTCTCAAACCTGTTTGTGTAAACAGATTTGTTCTTGAGCACCATCTCCAGGGACGTCAAGCCCAGCCCTTCAGTACTGCTCCAGCCTCCCTCAATCCTCCAGCTCTGCTCGTGCAAGACCCTCACACATCCAGAGCAAAACACTCCCATCAATCCCACTGCCAGAATGGGAGACTGTGATGCTGTGAGAAAGAAAAACCATGACAGCTGTTTTGTTAGTTTTTGTTTTGCTGTTCCTCGCCCCTGGAAGCCTGCCTTGGTGGACTGGATCTGTTAAGAAACCTCACTGGGTCCAAGAGAGAAGGGAGAGGTGTTTGCCAGCCCAGCTCTGTATGAGCCTGGAATAAAGGGCTTTAAAAACCACCTTCTGAAGTGATTTAACTGTGACTTCACGTCAGGAGAGGACTTACGTAAACATTAAATGTTCTCTTTAAATATTAAAATACTCTCCCTGGACGGATTTAATGAAGTCTGGTCCCACAGCTTAACTACTCCACCTGATTGGAGCCTGATCCTTAATTAGTTTCAGCAACCTCTTGGTTTGGACATTATTGAAAAGACATTGTTAGGTCAAATTTGACTCCTGAATTAGATTTCCAATAAATATCAGCTGGTATTGAACCGATGGCCAGTGGAAGTTAATAAATATTCCCTTTCCATAGCACCTGCCAGTCACATCCTCTCCTCACAGCTCAGGGCAGCACCGGGGCCATCTCCCCCTGCCCACCCACACTGGGGCACCAAAGCCACCACCTGCCCTGGCAGGCCCAGCCAGATGCACCATTTCCTGCAGGATTTCTCAGGCTCTCCCCTTGCACTGCAACCTCAGCAGCATCAATCTTTTGTGCCTTTTCATTTGTTCTATCACTGCAATAAAATACTGCTGTATGCAAATAAATAAACCCAGTCACCTCCTTCATCTCTGTTTGACTATCCCTTTGGGAATTGATTCGCTCCCTCTTCCCCCAGAGAAACACCCACACACACTTCTCCAGTCAAAAAAATGTCATTTCTGAGTGGCCCTTCCTTATTTTGCAGGCAGGACATGTTTTCCAGGAGATCTCTGGCTCAGCACCTCTCCAGGCAGAGTGTACTTTGTTGTTAGTGAATTCCAGGTCCAAAGGGAAAATACAAAGCAGGAGGATCTCAAGATCAGCATCAGCACAACAAAGTACCCCAGACACATGGGGCTGGGCACAGTGGTGCCAGGTCTGCTCATCCCCCTCTGAAATGGGGAGAAATGCCATCGGGGGGGCAGGAGGGCTGAACAGCTGGCATGAGCACAGTGACAAGACAGGATGTTTATCTACAGAGCTGTCTTCCAAAAAATCCAATCATTCCTGTCAATAGGACCTGCCTGTGACTCATTTTGTGCCTGCTCAGAGCAGTCCCTGAGCTCAGAGGGCACCCGGGCTCCCTGTGCCTCGGCAGTCTTGGTGCCTGCTGGGTGCTCACAGCAAGGGGGGAGGCAGGAGCTGCTGGAATAGATGCTCCCATGATGGGGAGTGAGCAAAAGCACCTTCTCCCCTGATTCAACATTGATTTTGTTCCCTCCTGCTCCTCAGAGCTCTCTCTGCTGAGGCCAAGACGTGCCAGTAGCCACCAGCATGTCTGAGTGCCCATGAAGTGCCCACCCCACTGAGGTGTGGGAGCAGGGACCACGTACCCACCTGGGGAGTGCAGTCACGGGATGCTGGAGGTCAGATCTCTTCTCCCTGCTGTTCACACCTGGATGCTCCTGCTGGCTTTCCCTCTCTTTATACCCACGTACAGTCACTCACCAGTGCAGGTGCCCACGTGTCCAGCTGCCACACGGCCCCAGGCCTGCATGGAAACAGGTTTCCCAGGCAGGGAATGTTGTTATCTGCATTGGATTTTTAGGAGTTTCTCGTTTCCAGGCAGATCCCCTTTGCTCCCTGCCCAGGTTATGGCTCCAGGCTGGCAGGTGTTCTCAGTGGGTCCCACAGCTGGGCAGGCCCCTGAGGCACATCTGCTGCCTCAGTTTCCCCATATGATGTGGAGAAATACCTCTCTCCTGGCTTGTCTTTGTAGATCCTGAGCCCTGCAGGATGAAGTTTTTATGCTGTGATTGTACCAGCAATAAAATGACACCTGTGTCAATTATGTTTCCACTGTAATTGGCAAATCACAATAAAATCAAAGTTGCCACTTTGAGTCTTCATGTGGCCCCTTTTTCCATCCTCAATGAGCATTTCCCACTCCTACGCACACAGGTCCCCCTCAGGGACACAAGCCCTGCACCTACATCCCTCTCCAGACAAAGGAGGTGCTGAGAGTGGAAGGGGCTTGTGTAAGAACTCACCTGTGCTCTCCTGAGACCGTCAGACAGGAGTGATGCCAGAGGGTTTGGGATCGGGCCAGACACATCCCGGGGCTGTGCATGAGGGACCTGAGAGCAGCCAGGAGGGAGAAACGAGGGGAAGCGTCAAACGGCTCCATGGGGCACGAGAGCAGGGGGTGCAGCAGCATTCCTGCCCGGCTGGGCAGAGCGGGGCTCCGGCACTATGTGTGGGAGATACCGGGAACAGCGGCTGCCCAGCCTGGGCAGTGACATTTGCCACCCAGCTCCAGCACAGAGAGTCAATACCACATGGACACCCCAAGGGGCCACCAGGACCTGCTGCTGTCACAGCCGTCAATAACGCTCGATTGGGGCCAGAGCCCTCCTGGAAAACACGTGTCTGTCGCCAAGGCGCTTCCCAGATCCCTGAGCATTCCCTGCAGTTTATCACTGGGCACCAGCGTGGGACAAGCTGTAAACCTCCCAGAGACGTCAGCACGGCTTTTGTCCCTGGGATCATGTGTGGGGTGACAAAAGGATGTTGCACACACAACGCAGGGGTTTTCCCCCCTCCCTTTCCTAAGCAATTTGCACAAACCACATTTGACACCGGCTCTCATTTTAATTGACTTTTCCAGTCCTTTTTTTGCATGGTTATGATGGATGCAGCTGACGAATCAGCAGATGGTGCTGGGAAGTGACAAATTAGTTACGAAGAAAGGTCACTTTCTTCAAAGCACTAAACTTTCCCATGTCTTGTCCCCTTGTACCTCCGAAATGTGGCTGGTTGGCAGCTTTCCATCCGCCTGCGATGGAGCCTCTGGCATCGGAAAGGACAACCTTCCAAATCAAACAGGGAGATGAAAATTAATCATATCTGTATTAGCTGCATGCTGCCTGCCAGTCTCACCTCTTAATTATGCAAGAGTGCTCCAAGGGGAAGGAATCATGGAGCTGAAAATAAGGGATCTGACTCCAAGTCTGCGGTGGAAGCGCCAGGGTGGGTGGGAGCAACAGGCACCTCTTGGCTCTGGCTTTGCTCAGTCCATAAACGCAGCTTTTGGCTCAATCCCATTGTCTCTGCAAAACGAGGATAAATGAAAATAAAAAATCCCAGCTGGAGATCTCCCTGCCAGCATTATAATGCAAAAATGCCATCCTGCTGCAGCCCTGGCACAGTTTGCAACCTGCAGCCCCCGAAATTCCCCCTGGGTTCTGGTGCCAAACCGCAGCAGAGGTTAGAAGTTCAACAAAAATGTGATGTGCAAGATGGGGTTGGGTGCAGTTCTGGCTGTCCCTAAAGTTAAACGTTTGGCATAATTGGAAGTAATTTTCCCAGGAAACTGGCAGTGGAAGTGCAGTCCATTAAGCCGTGTATCAATTGCGGTGTCAGGGAACCGAGGGAGGACGAGCTCCCCGTGCCAGAAGCACCGTGCATTTGTCTCCATGTCCTGTGCTTTCCCCTCCCAGCCACCCTGGGCTCAGGGCTTGGCAGTGTCTGCAGAAGGGCAGGAGATCGGAGCCAGGATGAGTCTGACACTGAATTTCAGCCCGAGGCCTCTGCAGTGGGGGGCACAGGGGGAGTGGGGAGCACTGAAATCCCACCCTCCTGCTCTGGGCAGGCACTGGGGGATCCCCAGCAAAGCTTCCAGTTTGGGGGTGAGCGCCAGAGCTCCAGGAGCCCTCGTGGGCCACATCACCCTCCTCTCTCAATATCCGGCAAGCTGCTTGGATGGAGCTGGCACACTGGGAAGCGGGGACAGGGCTTTGTGCAGGGCCAGTTGCTCCCACAGCCCTGCCAGACCCACAGCAGCCGTCAGGCTTGGAAAACACACATCCCCAAGCCCCAGTTCCCTTTCCCACAGGTCACAGGGATCTCCGTCTCACCCCACTCACACAGAATTATTTTTGCCAGGAGTCAGATGGGTCCAAAACCAGGCTCTGCTGGAGTGAAGGGCTGAAGCCAACAGTAAAGCTGATGTGGGAAGGAGATAGTTTTGGGCTCCCTGCTCGGAAAGCAGGAGCAAAAATCTCCTTTTCCCAGCCCAGGCACATCCTCCAGCTGCTGTGACTGCATGGATGTGTTACAGATTTCACAGGCTCCAAATGAGTAAAGCACCAGTGGCAAATTTTAGTGCACTTTTCCAAATACTAATGCTTGATAAATATTTGCAGAATCACGGGCTTAAAATATGTGTTAATTTGCAGCATAAATATTTTAAAAGGGCCCAGCCTTCCCCTTCCCAGTCCCAGACTTGCCTGGTCCCACTTGGGTTCCTCTCGATGGCTCCACTGTAATTCAGGGTAATTCATGGCAGTTCCTGACTGGGCAAGGATCAATAGCAAGGATTTACCTCCTGCTGACTCCCCAAACCAGTCCAGCTCCTGGTTCCAACAGCAAAGATCAGTCTCTTGGATTAACAGGGAATTTGTCTGCCAGTTTCTCTCCCCTCTGCTGGTTCCAGCAGCCACCCCAGGGACTGGGCACAGGGCAGGGCTGGTGTGGGGATGGAGGTGCAGGTTTGGGATAGCGGCAGAGGGTTGGGAGCATCCCACTGCTCATCTTTCAGAGGCAGTAATCTTAGTTTTACCTGTGATTGCAGTTTCCCTCAGCACTCTCATCTCCCAGAGCAGCAGACCCATCGCAGATCGGGATTTGCATCCACAGTAACTACACCCTGTCATGCCAAAGCCTCTCTGGAAACCAGGCCTGAGGTGACCTGAAGTGGATACCCCAAAATGGGGACACCTGGAAATTCTGTCTGATGCCTCAGTTTCTCCGTGGAAGAAGAAAAGAGAGGAAAATGTGTATCTGGAGAGCCTGAATGGACTTAGCTTCTCCACCAGGGCTGAAGCCAGGCACTGGCCAAAATGTCCTCTCCCATAACAATCTTCTTTCACTGCAATTTAAAAAAAAAAAAATGCATTAAAAAATACCTTTTTCTAATAAAGTAAATTTCTGTGCTTATAAAAACTTCCTATTCTCTCAATCAAGGAACAAAATAAACAGGAGAAAAATGTTTGCTTGATTCATTTTTCTACACTTTTAGTCACTCCTTTGCCATCCTCTCCCTGAGCTGGAAGAAGTGAAGAGAGAAAGGAGAGGAGGTGAGAAAACACGATGGGATGCAGCTCAGCTGTTCCCATTTTGGTTTTCAAATCCCAGCCACCAGGTTTTCACTTGAAGTCTCAGGAATATTTTTAGGAATAGTAGAAAATGCAGCCTCATGCACAGTGAGAGGCTGTGACTGCCTTATCCTGTGGGACTGGCTGCCCACCCTGGGCACCCCTCTGTCCTTCCAGGGTGCTGGTGACTCCAGGCAGGCAATGGGAGAACTTGGAATCTCCCATAATCCAAGTCCTGGGCTGAGCTCAAAGGCAGGGAAATCACCCCGCATCTCTGTACAAGATGTCCCTGCCCTGCTCACAGGGAATATTTATTAGATTTGATGAAGAGCAATTCAGCTTTTACACACTCCAGGCACCCACTGACCTTTTATTTTCTCATTCCCTCCTTTCCTCCTGCTGGTCCTGTATCAAACACCAGCAGATCAGGTTAAGCACTGCAAGACAACACACTAAGGCACCACAAAATGCATTAAATGGCTGTTTGTGGGGCCACTCGTGCTGTCACAGCAGCAGGAGGAGGATGGACCGTATTCCTGCTCCCACACGAGATGCAAAATCCAGCCCTGTGGTCACCACTGCAGGTGGTGTCACTGAGGGAAGGGGAGGTGGGAACACTCAGGCTCCGACCACAGAGTCCGTAGGTGCTGAGCATGGACATCAGCCCATCATGGGGGGAAAGAAGGGGAGGGAAAAAAGAGCAGGGAAGGAAAGAAGAGGAGGGAAAGAAGGGGCACAGCCAGTGCTGTGCTCAGTGGTTCCAGCTGCCAGCAGATTTCCTGGGATAGTGACTGGGTGATGCCAGCTGCCCAGGATTTATCAGTGCTCCCACTGGAGTCACCCTGCTCATCCCAGCACCCCTTGGCAGTCAGTGGCTGTGTATCTGCATCTGGAGTTTGTGTCACTTCGTCTCCTTTCTGGGTCTCAAGGCACCAGCTCATCCTGTGAAGAACAAGGAATCAGGGTCAGATGGCTTTGGGGTGAAAAAGAGGTGGCACACGTGGCAGGTCAATGTGCTCCCTGTGAGTGATCCTGGAAGAGACCTGAGGACCAGGGAACAGTGGAATCCATCCCAGCTGGGACATGGGGCCAGAAAAACCACATGGAAAACTCTGACGGCCACAGAAAGGCCTGCAGAGACCCTGGGGCCTGTGCAGATCTGATCCCAGCGCAGGACTCACGTTTGATAAAACACCCATTTAATCCATGGATATTTTGCTTAGGCGCGGAATAGCAACCTCAGCGAAAGCCTCTCAACCACAAAGGCTTTAGAGAGCTAAACAGTAAAGACTGGGAATTAAGGAGAATAAATATTAATGAAAGGAGTGGAAAAATCCATCATTTTTCCAGACAATCCTGGCCATGCCTTGCTCCTCTGCACGGGGCTGTTGCTTGGACTGCTGTCCGGAGCCATGTGGGCAGTGGGAGCTCCGGCAGCACCACGAGCTTGGAGCGACTGTGCAGGGATGGAACTGCAGCAGGAGCCACACAGAAGCTGGAGGGAGCCCACATCCCACTGGCAAGGAACAAAAGGAGAGGAATTGCACAAGAAAAGGGTTGTTGGACCACTGTGGGATTCAAAACTGCAGGTCAAGCCCTGAGTGGTGCAGCCAGAGCCAGAACTGTTATGTAAAGGGATGGGGAGAAGCCCAGCCTGGGCTGGATGGAAGAAATGAATCCAATTACAGGATGAAGGGCACGGGGAGAGGATGGACACATTTGATCTGGAGCAAATATGTAAAAGGTTTTAAAGCAGGGATGGCAAGAAGGGGACAAAAATGAACTGTGGTGCAGGACACTCAGCCACCAGCAAGAGGAGTGGGGGCCTTGGAATAGGGCAGAAGGCAGGGAATGGAGCTCTGCAGCTGGCTGAGGGCATGGGCAGAGCAGTGACAGGAGGGATTCTCCCCAGGATACCCAAAGTACCACCAGGATGTGGTTTTTCCAGGAGCTGGGATAGCAGTTTGGCTGTTCATAGTGCTATGGGGACATAGGAGTGAGGAGCCCAGTCAGGCACCAGGGAACAGCCCTGCTGGAAAGAGAAAACAAGGAGGCAACCCCCAAATTTCCTCTGTGCTGTTTCCCAAAAGATTATAACCCAGCTGCCCATGTCACAGCAGTCTCCAGACTTCCACTGAGAAAACCAAAGGCTTGTATTAGAAAGGAAAGAAATAAATTGACCCAGTTATGACAAAACGAAGCAGCATGTGTAGAGCATCGCTGTGGAGGGCCGGGAGCAGCCACTACAAGGCCCTCAGGAATAACAGGGTTCCACTTCAAATGAGATTTACAAATTAAAAATAAAAGAGCGGGGTTGTTTCTGTGTGCCTGAACCCCCTTTTCCGGCTTCTCAGCCAGGCTCAAGGCTGGTTGAGAGCAGCACGGGGGACACTGGATAACGAGGGGAGTGCTGCTGTGTGTGTCCATCCCTCTGGAATTACATAAAAGCCTTTCTTTTGCCTCTCTGACTTTGTAGTCAAGCACCTGCCACTAGCAGGGTAAAGGAAAGCTCAGAGGGAAGAGCTGGACACAGATCCCTGACCCCCAGCTCTCTGTCACCTCCTGCCTAACACCTACCTGGCTCAGACAACCTGTAAACCAGAACGAATTCCAGCGAGGGACTGACTCCAGCTTGCAGGATGGGGAGATCTCACCGGAGCATCTTCGCCACGGCCCCTGTCAGAGCACGATGGAGTGCCTGGCACAGCCCCAGCAGGCAGGGAACGTGGGGGCTGTGCTGGCAGCTCCTCCGTGGGGCTGCGGGGATGGGGGACTGTCTTGCACACCCTGCCCACTCTGCTGCAGCCCCGGGTTGTCGCTGAGGGAGGAGTGTTGACAGCACCACACGGAGCGGAGCAGGTTCACAGCTGAGCTGGGATTGCTCAGCTCCTTGGCAAGAAAATGACAGGACCCGAAGACTGGCTGTCTCTCCAAGGAAATCCTATGGTGCTTGTAGAAACATTACCTGGATCAGCAGGAGCTGACAGGGGCCTGCCTGCTCACAAGTACCATGAGAAGATGTTGGCGTGGGGAAGCTTTCCCCACTTCCCAGATGCTTTTTGGCTTAGTGTATCCACATCTGCAGAGAGCCTGGAGCAGGATGGTGATGGGGAATCTGCAGGAAAACAGGAGCTGGGGTCCCTCCTGCCCACACCTTGTGGGTGAGAGACAGGACAGTCTTCTGTGCACTCTTATTTTTTGGGACAGAAGCAAGGGCATGGTACAGAACAGCTCCCTGTGCACCCCAGATCCCTGTCCTGGATGGATCCCCCAGAGGGCATGGCCATGCCCAGGTAATCCCTGCTGGGGGAGGAAGGGCCCACTGAACTGAATTGTAAATACATCTGTGTCCTCCTTCTCCTGCCACACGTTTAAATCTATTTGATCCACTCTAATGGGTTGATCTACAAGTTTGTGCACACACATCCTGCTTTGGACGGGTGGCTGGCAGCGCCTTGCCCATCACAGCCTGTCAGCTCCACTCAGCCTCACCTCTCTGCAGAGCGAATCCAATTACAGGATAAAGGGTTTTCTTCCCCTCCATATGGTCTCTGTAACGCTCTGGCTTTATCTTTCCTTAACCCCTTTCCTGGCGAGGGAGCTCACAAGCCTGGCGTAAGCGGCTCAGCGCAGCGGCCGCGCGTGGCTGCAATGTGATACCAGGGAACGGGGTCTTCCCAGGGCAGGGGGGGACCTGGAGGCACCTTCCTCCCTCTTTGCTGTCCACTGGAGAGAAACGAGCCCCTCCAGCAGGGACATTTGGGGCAGCACGTTCCAAAACCAGTCAGAAGCACAGAGGCAGCTCAGCACTGTGGCTGGGGGTCACGGGGCTGCACCTCAGCCCAGCACCAAAGTTTAAGCACAAAGTTTTGCTCCCTGACTGATTTGTGCTTTCGTGTTTCTCTCCACGTTGCTCTGCCAGTTGTTCCCTGTGTGCCCTTGGACAAGTGGGTCCTGTGCCTTTGCCACACTGTGGTGCGGGGATGGGGACAGGATGGGCACAGGGATGGGGACAGGGATGGGCACAGGCACCACAAAGGGTTCCAGGGACCACCTCCCTGGGGGTGTGCTCTGCCTGTCACCAAGCCCTGCGAACCAACCATATCGGCTCTGTGAAGTCAGTTGTTTGATTATAATTATCATTTCTTGCTTTACACAGGACATGAAAGCCCAGAGCAGCTCGGGGCCCCATCACGCAGTGAGCAAACAAACAGCGAATGAGAGACAATCTCATCTCAAAGCGCTTGGCAAAGCAGAAAAACCTGTGAGGGGGAAGAAAACTCTTTTCTTGAGGACAAACACAAAGGCAGCAAACCTCTCCTCCTGCATTAGCCAGGGCCTGGAATTCGCTGTTGCCTTTCTGTCATGGAGTCAGCACAGCAAACAACTGAGAGCTCTCCACGAGAACAGCCCATAAAGTTTCCCCGCTAAGAGACACCAAATTAAAGCCATTGCTTTCCATTTCTGTGACAGAGATGCAGCAGGAGCCAGGGTTGCATTCAGGACACGTCCTGGAGGAACCAGCCATCCTCACCGGTGTCATTTCCCTGCACTGGGTTTATTCAAGGCCTTTGGAATTGCTCCGGCTGTGCTGACCTGGGGAGAGCTCTAAATCCACTGACACCCCAGGCTCAGCTCAGGGCAGAGGGGACTCCCTGAGGACAGCTGGGAGGGGACAGCCCTGGTGGCATTGCAGAGGTGACTCAGGCTTACCTGCCCCATAGTCAGCTCCCAAAAAGGGGAAAGGTCTGGGTCTTGTTGGCAGTCAGGTAAAAGACCTGTTGGCAGTTCTCTCTCTCTGAAAGGTTTCTGGGGACCACACATGCAACCAAACCTGGACCACACTTCATGTGAAAGGAAGTGGAGAGGATCTGCTGAGCTGGGAAAAGTCCCTTTGCAGAAAGTACTGCTGATCCTTCCCCCACCCCAGAACCATCAGGGCCCCTCTTCCCCCATAGCTGTGCTTTGTGTGTAAAACTCTCAACACTTTAGGCAACAGCAGGACACACAGAGAGGCGGCAGGAAGTCTCAGAGACAGGAGGGGAAAATAAACTTTCCCATGAGATACCTGTGTCCATATGCAAAAACTTGGAGAAGCACCAGAGCTCTCAGGTGCTCCTGGTGCTGAGAGCAAGGTGTAAGTCTTTTGAAGGTGGGCCATCACAGTGAAATATTTCAGCTGAGGAGAGTTGCTTTCTCCCTTGGAAGCTGGGAGAGACACACTGGAACTGAGATGGATGCACAGCTGTTTGTGTGGATTAGCATTTCTGGGTTCTTCTTTGATATTCAACTAATTTTGCCAAAATGTGCCCAGGGAAGGAATGACTATGGCCAGGGAAGGAATGACTATGGCCAGGGAAGGAATGAAGGAAAACTTTATGGGAAGTAAGGCCATGGGACTTCTCCACAAGAAGCTCTTCCCCTTGAGGAAAAAAACCAGGAATTTCATGACCAGTGGTTTCACAGGACGTGCAGTGAGATAATTCCAAGAGGTACAGCCATCCCATGGGGAGTCTTTGTCCCAGGGCACCTGAGGCTGGTGTGACCCACTTCCTCTGGCCATGTCCTAGTTCTGCTGCTGCTGGATCTCTGCAGGCAGATCAGCGATTAGGGCACCGTTCATCCCACCCTCCTGAGCCTTCCGCTCCCGGCCCCCGGCTCGGAGGGGCTCCAGCCTTGCAGAAGGGCCTCGTTCATCCTGCAGGACAACGTTGACTTTTTCCATGCACTGTCTTGCAGAGGGCAGCTGTGAGGAGGAGGCTGAGAGCTTACCTCCTTATCCGATCAGGGCCGATCCCAGATGTCAGGGATTAATGGAAGAGCTTCCTAAGGCGCCTTAGGCAGGTCTCCTGGAGAAGGAGCACCCATGACCCAGAAGGAAGGAATGGGGAAGAGCCTGGATCATATGAAGCACTGGTGCTCCAAGCTGGCTCTGATCCTGCTGGGAAGGTTTCACAGTCTCATGTGTGCTGGGATGGGGATCCCACACTACATGTTCAGTGCTGAGAGATGGGGAGAAGCTTCTTTCCATCCCACTTGCTCTCCCAAGCTGGGCTGGTCTCTCTGCACTCTCTCTGGAGGGAATTCAGGACATGACTGCCAAATCCTTTGCCCTCTGACATAACCAGGGTGTGATTCAGGGTAATAACAACCAAGATCTGCCCCAAAACTCTATGTTTATCAAGACTGCAGTGTTGGGAACGGGAAGTGGTTTCCCCTCCTGCCTTTGCCATTCTCCTCACACAGAGATGGTCCTTGGCCATGTCAGCAGAGCCTGGATTTGCTCTGTGAGGGGGGGACATCCACACCAGCAGCCCCCACACTCAACCAAGCACCTGAAACACAGAGCTAAGGCAATGGCTCAGACCCACAGAGCTCAGTCCAATCTTTCCCCAGCAATCTCCCCAAGGTTAGTGGGGCAGAGCTGAGCACTCCCCAGTCCCCAAGCCTCCTCATGGGATCCTTCAGCCACCCAGGGACACCCCAAAGCCTGTGACACACTGTGGACCCCAGCACGGCCCCATTTCCATACCAGTCACCCAAAACAGCCCCTCCCAAACTCCCCCACTGCTCCTCCCACATTTGCCCCTCTTCCAAAGGGCTCCCCACCCCATCCTTCCTCCCCCCAACTCCTTAAACAATATTAAACACTTAATGGCAATTAATACGCTTTAATGCAGGTTTTGGGGCCAACTGGCTGCTTAGAGGGTGCTTAAACCATCAACCCCTCTCAATCCCGTTGCCCTTGTCATACAAAGTTAGCCGAGCCCCTCATCAGGCTCCCCCCGCGCTCCCTCGAGGAGGCCGAAGGGTATAAAACCTCCCTGGCCCGCGGGCACCGCCAGCCCCCGGCGTGGCGCAGGGGCAGCGCACCACCTCCCAGCCCCTCAGCTTCTGCTGCCCTCCGTTAATTCGTTTTTTGCATTGGGGGGGAATCCTTTAATTGGGTATTTTTCCACATTGGGGAGGTAGGGCTTTCCCTTTTTCCTTGCAAATTCGGGTTGAAGCAAAATTAATTAGAGAAAACCCCCAAAGAGAGAGCAGCTGCTGTAGCACTGTCAGGATGAACGGGACAGAGGGTATCAATTTTTACGTGCCTATGTCCAACAAGACAGGGGTGGTGCGAAGCCCCTTCGAGTACCCCCAGTACTACCTGGCCGAGCCCTGGAAATACCGTGTCGTGTGCTTCTACATCTTCTTCCTCATCTCCACCGGTTTTCCCATCAACTTCCTCACCCTCCTGGTCACGTTCAAACACAAGAAGCTCCGGCAGCCACTCAACTACATCTTGGTCAACCTGGCAGTGGCTGATCTCTGCATGGCCTGTTTCGGCTTCACCGTCACCTTCTACACCGCCTGGCATGGCTACTTCGTCTTCGGCCCCGTTGGCTGTGCTGTGGAAGGCTTCTTCGCCACCCTGGGAGGTAAGGGCTTGGGTGGGGGCTTGGGTCTTGCTTCCTCAGGGTTTTGGGAGCCCAGTTCTTGCCCTTCCTTGTGCTGTTGGGATGTGCAGCGTCCCTCCCACATCGCTGCGAGGGGCAGAGTTCACCCTGCAGGTAGTGCTTTCCTGCACCTAAAATTGGGGAGGAAAAGATTTATGCACATCTGACCTTGATCCCAAGAAGCCTCCATCCCATCACTAGCCAGGCAGCAGCAAGGGAAGGAGCTCTTGTTTGCAGGCTCCAACCTAGGGTCACCTGGCTATGCTGGTCAGGTTCATTCAGGGGTCTGAGACCACAGACTACACCATATCCCTAAATCAATGCCAAACATCTCAGACAAAGCACAGGGTTGGACTTGATCACCTTAGAAGTCTTTTCCAACCTTAACAGTTCTATGATTATTTCTTTGCCAAAAGGTTTGCCTTTTTGGGAAAATAAAGGGTTTAGAGAGGGAAGAGATATCCTTTAGGAAGGGAACCCCATGGAAGAGGTACAAGCATGGAGAGGACTCACAGCTTACCTCGAGGCAAAAGGAAGATGCAGCGGCTCCTAACTAGAGAGAACAGCAGTGGAGGGGGAGGAGGACCGAGGGTGGTTCCCAGGCTGTGCAGCAATGCTGTCCTAGTTGCACCAAATTTGGCTGCCCTTGGGAACTTCCTTATGGCATTTCTCAGAGACACAAGTGCCACCAACACTTCACCCTGCAGAAAGCCCCTGCAAAACAGGGAGAATTCACTTGGCACCCGGCGCCCACACAGCCAGCCAGGCCCACACAACACCTCGTGATGGATCTGACAGCCAACAATTCTTGTTACCAAGATCCGGAACCACCACAAGGACTTCACTTTCTTTACCCTAAATGGGGCGACTTCCCACAATGGTGCTGATCTGAAAATATATACATTTAAAAAACAGAGATACTCTGCCAGGCAAAGGCATGGCTGAATGTTCTGATCCAAGCCAAGGATGGGCTTGGTCTTGGGGTCAGAAGATCCCAGAGATCTGCACCATTTCTGCCCAGTGAGCCTGGGGGCTCTTGGGCAGCATTATTTGCCTTTCCAGTGTTTGTATCTCTTAGAGAAGGAGGAGGCTCCTGTTCACAGGGAAGAAAGTTGGATGGGAAGCAGGAGCTGTGTGAGCAGCAGGTCTCCAGCGAATCTCAGCACAGGGTGTAGTTATCAGCAGATTATCACAGCTGGGGGCATTAGCAGGCTTACAGCACCACTAAATGCTCCCAATCCCCCGAAGTTTAATTATCCTTCATAAATACATGTGCACGCATGCCCACCCACACAGCCCCCCCTGCACCTCCCCCTGATGCAGCGCCAGCGGAAGGCTCATGAAATACACATTTAAAGGGATCAACAGGTTTGGAGGCATCTGGCATCATCGCCGGAAATTGTGCTTCCTCACGCCCAGGTGGGATTCACCCCCTTGATTTTTAATTTATTAACAACCCACGATGATCCCTCCTCTGCCACCAGCATCTCACTGTGGTGTTGATGCTTCCCTTGGCTCCCAGAGCTTCTGCACATTATGGGCAGGAGATTCCCAATTACCTACTAGGAAGCTGGTTATCCCGTGCTGATTCCCAGCCCCTCAGTTCCCTCTGCTCTTTCTTGCAACCACGAGGGGAAGGTGAATCCCAGAGGGGCTCTGAGTTCCTCCTCTCCCTCCCACAGGCCAGGTTGCCCTGTGGTCCCTGGTGGTCTTGGCCATAGAGCGTTACATCGTCATCTGCAAACCCATGGGCAACTTCCGCTTCTCCGCCACCCACGCCATGATGGGCATCGCCTTCACCTGGGTAATGGCCATCTCCTGTGCCACTCCTCCCCTCTTCGGCTGGTCCAGGTGAGTCACAGGATGCTCAGCAGCAGCTCTCAGCATCCCTCTGTCTGCAGAGGGAGAGCAGGGCGCTCCTGGCAGGCAGGTACTCAGCCTCGGTAAAGGGATATAAATATCCTTCTCCCTGTGGCAGGCAGAGAGTGTCACAACACATGGGTGTTGGCTGCCCAAGTGCAGCACCTTGGCATGGCTGGTGCCAGCCTCTGCAGAGCCAGCCAAAGAGGAGCCCACTCAAACCACACACACCACTCTTCCAGCATCCCCCATCCCTGGGGAATCTGATCCCGAGGCTGAGTCTCTCCTGCTGCTCCCAGGGAGGGTCCAGGTGTAGATCCCAGCCTTTCTCATTGACAGGTACATACCAGAGGGGATGCAGTGTTCCTGTGGGCCCGACTACTACACCCACAACCCTGACTTCCACAACGAGTCCTATGTCCTCTACATGTTCGTCATCCACTTCATCATCCCAGTCATCATCATTTTCTTCTCTTACGGGCGCCTCGTTTGCAAAGTCCGAGAGGTAACGTTGGGAGGGGACTGATGGGACAGACCAGGCAGCTTGGGCAGGACAGGGGAGGCAGTGCAGGGGTGGAAAGCTGTGGGTGCCCCTCACTGCCCACTCTGCCCACAGGCAGCTGCCCAGCAGCAGGAATCGGCCACGACCCAGAAGGCAGAGAAGGAGGTGACACGGATGGTGATCCTCATGGTGCTGGGGTTCATGCTGGCCTGGACGCCCTATGCCGTGGTGGCTTTCTGGATCTTCACCAACAAGGGAGCAGATTTCACGGCCACGCTGATGGCAGTGCCTGCTTTCTTCTCCAAGAGCTCCTCCCTCTACAACCCCATCATTTATGTCCTCATGAACAAACAGGTGAGATGCCCCATGGCACACAGGGTGAGCCTCTGCCCTGGGCTGACAAGCCTGTCTGGTGTCACCACAGGCACACTGCTCCTCCTCAGAAGGGGTTGAACCTCAGTCTGGGGGCAGCAGCAAGTTCAGGGGCTGTTGGAGGTTTTTGGTCCCATGGCACATCCCAGTGGCCTCCCAGTGTCACCATTCTCATTTCTCTCCCCTCCTCAGTTCCGTAATTGCATGATCACCACAATCTGCTGCGGCAAGAACCCCTTTGGGGATGATGACACCTCCTCCACCGTATCCCAGAGCAAGACTGAGGTCTCCTCTGTCTCCTCCAGCCAGGTTTCACCTGCATAGACCATGGACTGTTTGAACTGGGTTTGACCTGCCGAGCTCGGGGATCCAAACAGACCCACTCACACTCCTACCCCTCCCCTGCACGAGAATTTAGCTGTGCACGTCCTGCTGTAGTGACACCCCCTGCAGACCTGCCCCCAACAGCACACTCACTGGGACCCCCTGTGCCCACCAGAGCACACAGGGCACTCTGAGCTCTGCCCCACTGACACAGGGGGACCCCAGGGACCTGCCCCAGCTTCCAGGGCAGGTCACCTTTGGGGACTGTCCCTACCTGCCCCCCCAGCCCAGCACCCTGTTTTGTTCACATACTGTTTAAAGAGCAGCAGTCAGTGGGAAACCCCAAACAGTAACATTTTCCTCCCTGAAATGTGCTCCCCACCAGCTCTCCCCTTCCCTGGGCTCAAGGGAGCGTCACAGGAGCATCCAGCCCTCATTTGCAAAAAGTGGAGTATTTGGACAAAGCACCACTGCAAAGCCCCCGGGAGCAGGACCCCTTGGCCAGGGTAGCCCCGGCTGCCCCTCAGCAGGGCCCAAGCCTGGGGCTCACCAGAGCTGCACTCCCACCACCAGGAATCGATTCCCACAATCCCATAAATCAATATAACAAACGGAGCCACGAGCTTCGCCTCCAGCCCGACTCCCTCTATCCCCAAGACAGCACTGTAGATATATTTTTTTGTCTTGGAACCTGTAAATATTTGCTCACACACTTTGAAGTCTCTATCTCTCTCAGCCCTTTCCCTTCTCCTCCTCCTCTCAACTCCGAGGCAGAGAAACCACTTTCCACCTCAGCCCCGGCTGGACACGCATGGCCAGCCTTGGAGGGTGGGGCTGGTACCCGAGCGCTTTCCTGTACATATTTTATAAATAAATAATATCATGTCAGCACAAGGACGTCTATAGTCAAAAAGTAGGGATTAAAAATATAAGAAATAAACAGAAGCAGCACAGAGAAAAAGACAAATGCTCAGTCCTTGTCCTTTTTCTTGGGCTGCGGTGACAAGATGCTGGTGGCCAGCTGGGGAAATGTGATGCTGCTGTTGGAGGCACAAGGCCAGAGCTGTCCCAAAAGCCATGGGAGGGAGGATCTGTGGGTCAGACCAGCCCAGACCAGAGGGGAGGGCAGAGACCATCCCCACAAGGTGACAGCCCCATTAGCTGGAGCACCAAAGGGGTTTGGGGGCAAAAAGAGACAGAGAGAGGGCACAGCTGGTGCTGCTGCTGCCCCACAGCCCTCACTGCCCAGCCCACCAACAGCTGCTGGTTTTCATCCTTTAACATTTAAGATTTCCCCATGTAACCTTAAATAAAGCTTCAGCAAAGAGCTTTTTGCAGAGTTCAAGTTCCCCTCCCTGCGGGGCCCTTCCAGTCAGAGTCGTTACAGAATTGGCAGAGTCAGGGAAAAATCGTTCCCTGTGTCAGTGAATTCGTTATGGAGCAGCTGGGGAGCAATCCCGGGTCCCATCCCTGTCAGGCCCTTGCCCTCTGCCCCTCCCTTCTCACCTGCCCCTCTCAGGTGTTTTTCCTCCTTTTTTGATCCAAAGTGGCGGGAAGCCCAGGGCTCACCCCTGGGATAGGAACACAGGGATAGAAAACACCTTTTGCTCTGAAGCACCGAGCCCTGGGCAGGGGGAAGGATGTGGCCCCCCAGCTCCCCGGGCACCCTCCTGTCTCCACACCCCACAGGACTGGACATGCACCATCCAAATTCGGGGCTCCCAGCCATGCCCCAGTGCTGGGTCAGCACAGGAGTGGGTCTCACACCACTCCTGCAGTGCTGAATAATTCAGGGCCACTCTCCGGGTCTCAGGAGCCTCTTTTCCTTCCCTACAAAGCACCGAGCCCATTTCCTTTAGCTCTTTGAGGATGGAGGCACCAGCGCTGTTTTATGGTGAGCAATTGAAGGTGCCACACGTGGAGGAGCCCCCGGCACTGCTTATCTCCCCCCAGACCCCTGAGTGTGATATATTCCAGGAGCACAGTCCTGGCCATGCATCCCCCCATGGGGTTATCACTTTTAAATGCTGCAGCCGTAGCCCAGGGCTGCTGCCTTCTGCACAGTGATGCTGGAAGAATCCAAAAGGAATCCACAAGGCCCTGGAGGGGGATCACAGCAGCCCGTGATCCCTGACGGGAGGCTCTGGGCAGCCCTGGTGTGGGATGGGGCTTTGCAGCCAAATTCCCACAGGCAGGAGAGAGACAGGCAGCAGAGCCCAGCCCGCACTGCTGGCAGATGCCAGCGGTGGTGCCAGCAGTGATGCCTTCTGGCTGCTCCCACCTGCACTACCCGTCCAGCTGCCACACCAGCTGTGTCGCTGCCGGGGACACCGCGGAGAATCGAGCCCAGCACAACAGTTTTGCCTCCATGGTGCATCAGGCCCACTGCAAGGAGCCTTCTCAAAGTGAATGCTGCCAGCATCCCTGAAGCTGTTCAGGGAATGACTGGATGTGGCACTCAGAGTCTGGTCTGGATGACAGGATGGTGGTCAGTCACAGGTTGGACTCGATGATCCTGTAGGGATTTTCCAGCCTCAATGATTCTGGCATTCAATGCTCTCAGCTGTGCAGGCAGGAGTCAGGCAGGTTGGAGTCACCGATGATGCCAAGGAGCAGCTGCTTTGTCTGAGGTGGAAGCTGTGGATGGGAATAGAAAGGTTAACCTGCCCTAAGAGAGCAACCCCTCTGCTCTGCCTTCAGCCCCTCTGCAGCAGCTGCTGAGGATGATGATGGCATTCCCTTCTCCTCGACCAAATCCCTACAAAAACACAAAGCACCAAAGCTCAGCACTGGTTTCTCCAAACCAAGGGGGCAGGGGAGAAGCAGCCACCAGACAACCAAAAACCAAACCTCATTCAGCCCTCACTGATCCAACCCTCCTGTGGCAGAAACCACCTCATTCCAGGGTTTCTCTTTTCTGTCTCCCCTTTGTTTCCAATGCTGCTTTTTCGGCAGTGCAAAGTCATAATTCTCTGGGATCTGCCTCCCAGGCCCTGCTCTCCTCATTTTTCAAACCCAGGGGCTTTTAAAGATGTTCTTCATCGATCCAACACTTATTTATATGCGAACAATCGGAGAAGATGGTTTGTCCAGTTATTAAATTTGGAGAGCTGACAAAAGCAATCAGAAGATAGATCACGTAATGGGAGATTAAGAAGGAGGCAGCAGGAGTCCGGATTCCTGGCCCTGTGTTTCAGATGGGTTTATCCGTGTGTATCTCTGTGTTTTTACTGCTCAGATGGCAATGTAATAAAATGATCCAATTGTGCTCTTTGCCCACAGGGTTTATCACTAATTGATTTTGCAACAACTCATCTAATCTCAACTTCCAAGGCTTTCATAGGGGCTGCATTCAAAGGGATTATCCTGCCTGGGGGTATCTCCTGGCAGAGGGAAAGCCCAGGCTGGGGGGCTGCAGCCAAACTGGGGGACACAATAGTACAGGGAAGAGCTTGAGCTTGGTCCCACTACCCTCAGTGGGACAGAGCCCAGGCACCAGCCCAGCTATGTGGGCAGCTTGAAACCAGGCAGGCTGAAGTGATTTAGGGACATGGTTTAGTGGTGGACCTGGCAGTGCTGGATTAAGGGTTGGACTTGATGTTGGAGGGTATTTCCAACCTAAACAATTGTATGATTCTGTGAACACAATTTCAAGATTCCTTAACTAATTTTCACACAGTGAAGCTTTAATCCACCTTCATTATGTTTGCTTCCCACTAAAGCTCCTCATATTGCACGGATAAGACACCCAGTGACAATTAGCTGTTTAAAATTTTATGAACTTCATATTCTGACAGGATCTGGGCACGGTCAACCAGACCAGCATACCTATGATTTAGCAAACTACCTGGGGCAGGAGTTGCCCTTCTGGAGCCCTTGGACAACCCCCCCATGCTCTGTCCCTAAGGAGCCAGGAGAATCCCAAACCCAGTCCCAAGGTCCCACCCTTGAACAATCATCCACTTTTCCAAGAATACATTGATATATTCAGGCACTGCATTTGCAAGGATCATCCCAGCATCACTCCCTCAGAGAAGGTTCCATCACCTGCTGCTGCACCGCTGGCCTGGGGTTGCCCCCACCTAAATTCAGGTGCAACCAAGGAAAGCAGCCAGACTTCGCTAGGAAACAGAAACAGCTGGAAACTCTGGCCCAAAGGGCATTTCAGTGTCTGCCTCTCCTCCCGCTGCAGCTGGGATTGTTCCTCCTCACCCCAACGCTGCCGTCATCTGTGTTAGGAAAACTGCAGTAATTGGCTCAATTCATTTTAAATCAGTTATCGTTTGTGCAAGCAGCAATCAGGGAAAAGCAGCTTGTAGTTAATAACATCCTGATTTGGAGCTTCCGCAGGGATGAGGAGGGAGATCTCAGTGAGGGGCTGTTCCTTGGTCCTTGACCGTCAGCCACCAGGCACAGATCGAGACCCCCACCCAAACAGGGGGGCAGGTGTGGGGCTCAAACCCTGCACCCAAACAGAGGGGCAGGCTGGGGAGAATCCCAGGGTTGAGGTTACACCTGAAAAAGCCAAAATTCCAACCCCACAGAGCCAGGGGCACATTGCACAGCAGCCCAGGGAGACCAGGCAGTGTTTGCCCCCACCAGGGGAACGCACAAGCTCCCACGTCTGTGTCACTTCCCAGCATGGCCATCCCCAGCCCATGCAAAACCTCCCTGAATCCATCACTGCTGCCTGTGTCACGTTAGCAGCAATAAAAGGATTCAAACAGCAATTCCTTACTTTTATGAACAAATGGCCCTGGATGGATGATTCAGGCAGCATTCAATTCCCAGCAAGAAAGTGTCAGCAAAAACCCAGCCTCTCACATGTAGGAGGATAACTGCAAATAAAGCAGGGAATTATTAGCACTTAATACTGGGTGGGTTTTTACTCCCCAGTGCTCTTCTCTGAGAGATGCCAAACACTCCAGATACTCCAATAGCTGGCCCCAGCCAAAGGGGGATACACAGATTGAGGTGTTGGCTTTGGACACTGAGACCATCCTCATCCCTCTGCCAGGTCTCTGCTCCATCCTGTTCCCTCCAGAGCCCCTTTGCTGCTCCCCACAGCCCTTGCTCCCATTTCCCCCTCCCCATCCACTCCCTCCTCACCCCTACCCTCCTATTCACAGCTCACTGCCACCAACACAGCAGGCTGAGGACCCCCAGCCCCTCAGTAGCATGAGCCCCCCCAGCTCCAGAGGGATCCAGGGTGGCTTCCTCCTGGCCATGGAGCAGCACACACCAGCCTCCTCCAGCCTCTCCATTTCTCCTTCACCCAGCCTGCCTATATTTTTCTTGTTCATCAGACTGACAAATGGGCAGAAAACAGACTTCTGGCGATTTCCTGCACAGGCTGCCCACTCCTCCTCTCCCCTCGGCAATGACTGAGAGCTGAAGAAGCAAGAATAGCATATAAATTTCCTCCCTGCTTTAATAAATACCTCTATTACCTTGTGCTTTCCCCCAGCTCGCTGTGCAGCTCCTGCTGCCCGCCAGGCAGACGTGATAAACCAAAATTCTCATTTCTGGAGGGAAAAACCAGCAGGACTGAGTCAGGCGGGCAGAACAGGGCTGGGGACAGTGTGGGAGGGGGCGAATCCTCCTCTCAGGGGTCTGGCTGCAGTTTTGCATCACCACATAGGCAGTCAAATGGATTAATGTATTAGGGAATGTGCTTGAGGCTTTTCCTCCCTCAGACACACTGTCCTGGTTCCAGGGGGAGAAGGATTGCCACCATCTCCAGGGACCCCAGTGCTGCTGGGTTTGTCCCAGGCACCACCATGCCCCTTGGGGTGGGCCTGGGATTTACTGCAGGAAGGGAATAAGGACAAACCATGCTAAAAGCTCATCAAGAGGGTGCAGGTAGAACAGAAGGGTTTGGTGGCAGAGGGAAAGCTGTCACAGCAGTCATCTGAGCTGTGGGCAAAACCCCTTGGTGGGTTTCTCCTCCCTATACCTCCTTTTATTCTAAACCCTTTCCTGTGGCTGTCAGGACACCAGATAAAGTGTCACTGCACCTCTGCCACCAGAGCCCTGGGAAGCACAGCCAGCCTTCCCAAAGGGCCTGACATCTCATGTGCAGAGACCTCACTCCCTCCCCACCTGAGACAGCAGGTAAATGCCACCAGCTTTTTACAGTCCCAGGACTCCAAACAGCCCCTCAGGGATCACCGTCCCCTCTCCCACCCCCAGCACAGTCTCACCCAGCCCTGCCAGGTGGGCATGGCTGTCTCCATCCCCCAGGCGCAGCACCTGCTGCAGCGCCCAGCTCCTTCGCCCCCATGGCTGGATTGATGGTGGTGCATTGCAAAGCCTGAAAAAAACACCTGCTAAAGGAGTATTAGGAGGTGGCAGCCTCCCAATTTCCCCCTTAGCCAGCAATTGGTGTGTCTCATCTGCTTCCTGGAGTCTATTTAACTTCTAAATTTAACAAGCTCTTAAACAAGTAACAGCAGCAAGTGGCAGCGCTCGGCTCCCACCCTGCGAGTGGCATTTCGGGGCCCGGCCGCCACCAGCCCCGGAATGGGAAATTTCTCAAGTGTCTCTTTGATTTATGGCTCTAGTTAATTCTCTGGGAGGCCCGTGAGCTGCCCCGAGTGCACCAAACCTCCGAGGGATAAATAATTTACCAGATGGTTAAATATTCTTTAAGGTCTAGAGAACATCAGCAGGAGTAGAGTTTTCGGGGGAAGAACATAAAACTACAAATTGAGCACAAAAAGGGAGAGAATGGCCTGGACTGGGCACTGCCATCAGCTCAGTGCCATGGGAGGGGAAGGACCAGGACATTCCAGAGCTGCTGCAGCTCCATCCAGTGGGATCAGCACAGCGGGAAACGGGCTTAGCTGGGGGTTTTAGGGGAATATCCCACCCAGATGTGCCCCGCCAGCTGTGCAATGCAGATGTGCAGTGGCAGCTGCCCTGCCTGTGCCAAAGGAAATGATGAAATGGAGATCAGGGAGGGAAGTGGGGGGAGAGGAGTTCCTGGGGCGTGCAGGGTTCAAGTCTGGCTTCAGAGGATGCTGATGCCCCAAACGCTCCTGGCACTGCCCAGTGCCCTTGGAGAACAGGACATTTTGGCAGCAGACTCTTGATGAAATGTGGTGTCACGGGACTGTCCCCCCTCCCTTGCTCTTCCTCCCCCATGAAGCCCCCCCGAGACACCGGGATGGGGACAGCCCTCGCAGCCTGTGCTGGAGTAACCCCTGGGCTGATGGTGGGGAAAGACCAGGGAGCGAGAGCCAACACTGGAGAAGCAGAGGCTGGAAGGGAGAAACACAGGTGCTGCCCTGCAAGCTCCAGGCACCATTTCGTCTCGGGCCGGGATGTTTTGGGACTCTCCAGAGCAGAAAGGCAGCCCGAGCCCCCCCGGCAGAGGTAGGTGGCAGCAGAGCCTATTTCTTGCGGCAGCCGGGATGCGACAGCCCGGTCCCTGCTCAGACCCATCCAGCCACCCCGGCCACCACCGAGCAGGGATTTACAGACTCGGCTTTACCCACGCTCCGAGTTTACGCAGGTTTTTTCCCTTAAGTACAAACCAGAGCTCAGGACTGAGCTGAATTTCTCCCTGGTTGGGATGTAGCTAAAACACCTCTGTGCCTCGTGCTTGGCTCCATGCCTGCTTTTCCTCCCTTCCTGCATCCCTGGACCAGGGAGGGCATCTCTGGGTACCCCCACGGCAGCCAAGCTGCCACCCTGAACTCAAGTCTGGGGGAGACTCTGCTGGTTCTTTCAGAGAACACACAGTATTTTGCCACAGACAAACCTGTCCTGCTCATCCTCCCCCACTCCAAACCCCTAACTCAGCACTTCCCTGTATTTTCCAGTGCCTGCTGTGGCTCAGTACATCATTAACAAACTCAGCAATGCTTTAAGGAACACTGCCCAAAAATCCCTCCCAGAGGAGCCCCATGGAACCCCTTTCCCCACAGATCCCTCACCAAAGGGGATGATGAGCAGGTCGGTGCCTGCTGAGGGCTGAGAATAGGAGCCCCCACCAGTCCCTGTCCCAGAGGGTTTATCTCAGCTGCCCCTGATAAATGGATAATGAATAATTCACTGTTGGCTTTGGCTTTATGAAGTATTCATTGCACTCGAGCTTCCCAGGGTAATTAACCATCCTGTGAGCCCGTGTAACGCGGCCCAGCCATAATCCATCTTCAACCTTTCATTAGCAGGTCCCCACATCACCGCAATGAATTAAAGTGAAACAAATGCACGAAGAAAACTTTCCCCTCCCTGGGACTCCCCAGACCCCAGGAGATTTGGCCACTGCATTCCCGGGGATTTACTTCCAGGGTGGGAACAGGGCAGCACCATGGTGCTGGGGACAAGCCATATTGCCCAGGACAAGGAGGAATTTTTGGCAGCTGGCAGGATTTTGCCCCTTCTCCTCACCCTGCAGCAACACCCCACCATGCTGTCAGCCACTCCAACTTCCCAGCTCATCCAGGCACAGCCCCAGCACAGCTCCGAACCATCCCATCCCACACCAACCACAGCACAACCAGGGCTGCTGTGGAGCTGAGCCAGGCAGGGAGCTCTGCCCCGCTATGGGCAGTCTCAGAGAGGCACAAGCCACGGGTGCAGCCCCCGGGTCCAGTCTCAGCCCAGGAGGGCTCAGCACAAGGTGACACAGCCGGTGACAAGCGCAGGCGGGAGCGGGACCTGTCGCTTTGATGGATGTGCAAAAATTTCCTGCAGCCTCCGGTGCTGAGTCAGCCCTTCTGCCTTCAATAATTTACAGCAATAAACAGAGCAATCAGAGCAGGCGCGTGCGGGACACAGCAAACCCGACGGGGTGAGGGATGGCTCTGCCGGCAGCTCTGGGCACAGCTCAGGGTCTCAGAACACTCCCACCCCAGCCCCGACCCTCTGCAGGGCCAGCCCCAGGGCAGCTGAGGGGCAAGTGCCAAACCCCAGCACTGGGATCCCCTGCACAAATCCTACGTGGTGCCTACCAGAGCCTAAAGAAGCATCTCAGGAACCCCTCAGTCTCCGCACAACTCACCCAACCCCACACCCAGCCCTTTATCCAAGGCAGAGCCCTGGATGTGCCCTCCCTGCTATTAATTATCCCCTCATCCCAGCTGGGGCTCAGCCCCTCCCTCCCCTGTGCCCCCAGGCTGGGGGTCCTTCCCTGGCCTCTTCTCTTCCATCCTCACTTTCTGGCAGCTTCATACAATTTTTTCCTTGTTTTTTTGGAGGCAAACAAGGCTGCCAGGCTTGTCATCTCTGCTACCACTTATTGCTGCTAAAGATGCATATTCCCAGGATCAGTCCTTGCCCTTTCCTGTCTCTCCCAGTGCATCCCCAGTGCCGCCGTGACCTGTCTCATTCCTCCTCGCCTCGTTGATTGTCTAATTGAATCATTCCCCTGATCCCACCAGCTTTGCCTTGCAAAGCCTGGGCTGGAATCCCCATTGCCCGTGTGCTGCTCTCTATGGGGTTGTCATCCCTGTGATCCCACAGCTGGATTCTCACCTCTGTCATCGGCCCAGGATGGCGTGGACAGTGAGATGTGACATCCCAAACAGGGGGACAAGACACATGCTGGTGGCCCCTCCAAAGGGGCTGAGTTAGGGAACAGTGTGAGTGATGGTGACAGAAACAGATGTCTCCAAGCTGGAGGGATGACAGGGTTTTATCTGGAAGTACTGGAGCGGCTCAAGGGCCGGCATCCTCCACGTCAGGAGGAACTGCGGATGCAGCTCAGCCCCTCCCCATCACCGCAGGAGACGGGCTGTCCCCAGGGAGCCACTTCCACAGCAGCAAATACTGCCCTAACAGGGACAGCACGTGGGCTAAATCCAGAGCCGTGTATCCCAGCCCCAGGCTCGGCCATAATTCACCTCCCGAGTCCGGGGACACATGTCCTGTCTCGCTATAAACCATGTTAAGGAATAAATTCAATAAAACTACTACATGGCAAAGGAAAAGCAGAGCTGCTCGGGGGGGGCTCTGCCCCGGCAGCACAGCACTGGGCAAGAGGGCCAGGCTGCACATCCCAGAGGGGATGTGGGATGGAATGAGGTGTGGGGCTGCACCAGAGCCAGGACAAGGGCCAGGGGGCTCCTGCAGCCCCTTGGACACGGGGCTCCTGTGCCTGAGTGGGGCTGGGGGCAGAGGGGATCCCCAGTCAGAGTTCCCAGGTGTGCTATCCCATGTGTCCTGCTGGTGCCACCATCAGCTGCAGCAGATTTGGGAGCCATGCAGGGCACAATCTGCAGACACTGGTATTTGCTCCAGTGTAGCATCTGCCCCGCAGAGCTGGGCCTCACCATTTTCATGAGATGATACCAACACTTGGCTCCAGCACTGGCAATGTCACCCCTAATTATTTTCAAGAAGTCTGGAGGGCTGCGGGGATGAATCAATATAAACAACATGTTCATAATCTCCGCATCATGTTCCCAACAGCATTATGGCTTTAATTGGAGTCTCAGAAAGGAGGAGCTTGGGCCAGTTGTTCCCCCCTCTCTTCCTTTTATTTATTAATCTTCACTCGTTGTTCTCATCCCCACATCCCACGATGGAGGATGCTGTGGGGTAAAACAGGGAGAGGAGCTCAAGCAGGGATGGCTCTGTGCTTTTCAGCCTCAAAAAGGAGACAGTGACCTGGCAGTCCCACCAGGTGGGCTCAGGGAGGGACCAAGGGATGGCCACTGGCACATGGCCAGAGCAGGATGAAGGGGCAGCCACTGGCACATGACCAGAGCAGGACAGCGATGCTCTTTCCTTCACAGGCAGCCCTTGCCTTCTTCTCCTCCTCTTCCTCCTCCTCCGCTGCCTCCCGCCTGCGGTGCAGATGGCCCAGCATATGGGCAGCCTCCCCTTGTGCTTGCACCTTGTAAGCAAATTCTGTCAGGTTTAAAGAGGAAAAGCTTAATTAAGCAGTTGTGTATGTACAATTATGTCCTTAATTATCTCCACGTTTCACTTCTTTGTTGTTCCACGTTTGCAAGAAGTTTGGTAACAATCAGAGGCGACCATGCCCCGAAGGAGGAACATCTTTCTTGTTTTCTTTCTCTCTCCTCCAGTCTCATTTTAGGGACTTTTTCTGGATGAAAGGAGCTGCAGAGCAAGCCCCAGCTGGGCCAAACCCTGTGAGTCCCCCTGGCTGGAGAACCAGGGCTGGGATTCACTGTCCTCAGCTCCTGCATTGGTTCCCAAACCAGAGCAGGTTTCCAGAAGTGCTGCACATACAAAGTGCAAATCTAGCTGCTAAAAAGCTGGCTTAGCCAAGTTTCCTTGTTTCACAGGTTTGTGCTACAGCAACCCCAATGTCCCAGCCCTGACCCAGCCCAGCTGGAAAGCACCAGCCCTCACTCCAACACCCTCAGGAACAAACAGACCCCGTGAAAACATCACTGGGGTGATGCTTAATTGCTCCTACACCCAGGGACTGGCACCCAAGGGACCCCCTGCCTAATTAATTCCTCTAATTACTCCATTCCACCCCATCTCCCAGCTTGGGCCACCTCTCCATTCTGCAGCGAGCCTGACACATCCCCAGGGACATCCCTGCTCACTCCCAGGCAGGGTTTGGAGCCACCCGCAGAGATGAGGGACAAAGGGTGGCAAAAGCAACTGGCTAATTTGTAGTGGTGCTTTTATTTTATGTGCAGAGCACTAAACAATCATAAACATCCTGAGCTGGATATTGGAGCTGGGGGTGTTTTATTGTTTGCAAGTCCTTGAGATTTTGCCGTGAAGCTTTTATTAAAAATAACCCCAAACTCTTGCTTCTCTAATTGAGCATATTTCAAAACCTACATGCCTGCTTTTATACACAGGTATGTTTATATCACCACCAGTTAATTTTTATTTACCTTGTAGTGAAACTCATCTTCCTCCTTAATTCCCAAGCCCGTGTTTGCTTTGAAACCAGAATTGGACCTAACAATCAGCCATATATTTAAGGTGCCATTAAATCCTCAGCTCTGTTTTCACAGCTTCCAAACCAGGCGGCCCAAAGCACAGCAGTGACCCCCGTTTCCCCCAGCATCCCAACAGGGAAAATGAATCTTCATTCGGCTGAGAGATGTCAAGTGCTGGGAATGAGCCCAGGGAGAGCAGCAGGAATGATGGGGTGAGCGGGGTGGAGGAGATTAGAGGGAAATAGGATTGTGGTTTTCAAAGGTGTCAGAGAGACGGGGAGAGGAGAGGTACAATCTGTCCCCTGGGTGTACAGAAAGGAATAATGGGGTCAGAGATGGAGAGATTTGGGCCAGGTGGGAGGAGAAGCTCTGCAGAGAGTTGAACAGCAGAGGAGGCACACAGGAAGCTTGGGGTCTTTGGGAGGCGACAAAACTCAATTTCATTGCAGCTCTCTGACCCCCTGCTCTCTCCCATTCCCAAAAAAGGGGTTGTGTCCAAGTCCAGACCTGCAAACAGGGTTGGGGAGTTGACCCCTTCCTCACCAGCAGGAAGAACTGTAGACTGCCTGGTTTTCCCTATTTCTGAGTTTCCACAGAAGTCTGCCTGTTTGGAGGGTCAGCAGGGAGCCCCCCCTTCCCCTGCTCCAGTGCACAGTGTCAGGTCAGCCTGTCTGGCCAGAGCACAGTGGTGTGTCTGTCAGTCTATCCATCTGTTCCCGTGCTGGCCCTGGGGCAAAGAAAAATGTCTCCAAGCAGGACTGAGAGCAGCTCCACTCCCCAGTTCCCTTCTCTGCTCCTCATCTCTGCCCCGCAGGGAGGATCCACGGCACAGGAGGCCCCGAGCCTGGAGACCCTGCGAGCAGAGCCTTGATGTTGGCACAGGGAAGATGAGGAGAGAAGTGGATCAGAGCCAGTAGTTAAACACCCGGGGAGGGCTGTGATGCCAGAGAAGCCTTTCATCCAGCAGCCACAGCACAGCTTCCCAAGGGATGCAGGGAAGGCACCAGTGCTTGGAGGCTTTCACTGAAGTCTCCCCACAGCCCCTGGTGCTGGTTATGCAGTGCAAGGGTCTGGCAGCCAAGGACCTGCTGCTTCCACCCAGCCCCAGCATCCCCCCTGAGGGCAGTCTGGGATGCAGGAGATGCTCATGGTCGGAGCACAGGGTGGAGAAATCACCTGCACCCCAAACCCTCCTGCCCAGGGATGCCAAGGAGCTGGATTTGGGGTGCCCAGGGCTTGCCTAGCCCTGCTGGCTCCCCATCACTCCCACCTGCTGTGCTGTCCGGCCACTCCCGCTGCAGGAATTACACCGGGCAGAGCCGACAGCCCAAAGCAAACGCAGTATTTTAAAGTCCTTCCCAGCATAACCATCTCCAGCACTATTAATAACACTTGTAAGGAGTTGTTCTTGAATAGATATGATTTTTATCTTGACAGCGTCTCCTTAAATCATTTTTATCCCCACAAAGTTTGCGAGAAGCAGATTTTCTGAGCACCATTTATCTTGCCAAATATCCCCCCCCC
>VXBX01001803.1:226755-306092 GCA_013400415.1 Scytalopus superciliaris
TCAGGCTGCTCCCCACCCTCTGTCTGAGCTGCCTCCCCGCTCTGATGCCTCTGTCCCCTCCCTCCCTCCACCCCATGGTTCCCCTTCGATGTGTATTTTATTGGTGGCAGCAAAATGAAATCAAATGCTCAAACCTCTGTGGCTGAGAAGCTGTCGGGAGGTGGGCAGGGGTGTGCATTTGCTGCCAAACATCCTCCTGTCTTTCCTCCTCTCATGTCTACAGTAAAAACTCAAGTTAATAAAAATCCAGAGAACTCTCCTGAATTATCAGTTCTTCTATGCAGAAAAGTGGCCGCAGTACCCTCGTTGTGTCTGATGGACAAAGGCACAGAAAAACCTCGAGGCAGGGAAGGCAGTGGGGGATATTCCAGCTGTCACATCCATCACTTGCTTGGAAATAAAGACTTTTTAAGAGGAGAACTGCAGAGAAAGGAGCAGATTCATTGACACAGCTTAGAAAACACCAGATCTGCTCTCAGATGGCTCAAGCTGCTCCCTCAGTGGGGCTGAGTCAGCCCAGAGGGGCTGAACTCACCCCAGTGGGTCCCAACTCGCCCCCATGCCTGGGCTGGCACAGGCAGCCCAAAGGTGGGTGACAGTGCTATTGAAGCAGGACTTGGGCTGCAGGAGATGCAGGGACAGCACCAGGACCCTCACAACTTTAAATGCCTGAGGGAAGAGTGTCCCAATGGCCCTGAGGATCCCACACACCCCCTCCCTCTGCCCACCAGCCCATCATCACACGCTGAGATGGGGAGAGGCAGAGCAGAAGGTGGAGCAGCCGCGGGCAGAGGCGACGGGCTGCGGCACATAATTGAATTGGAGCGAGAGGGGAGGAGGGAGCAGATGAGAGCCGGGAGTAATAAAATATTCCAAAACGAGATTAAGAAATTACAAGCAGGGCGGGCGGAGCTGTGGCTGGGAAGGCAGTCCTGCTGCAGCTGGGCCCGGAGCTCGCTGCTCCCGCGGGACAGAGGGTTTTTGTGGGATGCGGCAATTTGCCATCCCGCGGTGACAATGAACCTGTGCATGATTAGAGCCAAGCACTCCCGCTCTCCTTGTTTCTGAGGGCTTCAGAGGCCCTTTTAAAGGAACACCTGTTACCCGGCCCTGGTTAATGACTCATTTGGGGAATTCTGGAGGCTTTTCTGTGCTTAATAGGTTTTGCATGAGCAGAGGAGAGCAGACAGGATAGATCGAGCACCTGGAAGCAGTGGGGCTTGTTGGTCCCCATGAGGATTTGCTTCCTGAAGTGAAGCCCCTTGCCCCAGCCATACTCTGCCCCAAGGGAGAGGGACCACTTTATACTGCAGGGCTGGAGCCCCAGGAAGCTGTTGCCAGCCTGCAGAAGCAAAGGATTTGGCTGCACTGCTGATAGGCTTGGAAAGGCTGGAAACTTCCAGATGTGACACAGCCCGGCCTCCAGCCCAAGCAGGCAGACTGGCTGGCAGTGGCTGACCTTTGCAGCTCAGCTGGAGGGAGAAAAATGAGACTCGTTATCTCCTTTTTAACACAGATTTTTGGTGAAAGGCAGAAGTCCCTTGAGTGTTCACATTGCCAGGCACAGGAGACCTGCCATTTCCTGCAGTGGCGCTTGGAGAATTTGGGGTGATGCAGCTGTAGGATGCAGACTCTGTCTCATCCCACTCCTCCTGCCAAAAACCCACCCCTGGGGATGCCACCAGGAGCCAGAGGCTTTGCTGCATGGCCAGCCTGCAACTGTCACATGTGGGAGAGCTCCAATGGCCATGACTGTGCCAAGGACATCCACGCTGGTGGACTTGGCACAGCTCTGTAGGGTGATGCCCTGGAACCCCTCCTAACAAGCCACCCATGCTGGGATCCCTGCAGAACCATTCCAGCCATGCCAGGAGCTGGCACAAGCCACTGTTGTGCAGCCACATCCTTCAGAAAGAACCAGAATCCTCAGGAGGTGAAACTCAGTGAGCAGAGGGAACTCACCTCTCTGGACCGGGCTTCTGGAGGAGCAGAGGGATGAGCAGGGCTCTGCCCACCAGCCCTGGAGCAGCCAGCAGAGGAGCAGATGCTCTGCACATGGAACAGGAATGGCTCCTGCTGCAGGAAGTCCTTCCTTCCCAAGGTGTGGGTAGGAGGCATCTCCCAGCTTGTCAGCAGCACTCCTGTGCCTGGCAGTGGGTAATTAAACCTTTTATTCGGTGCCTGGAGGCGCAGAGGCATCAAGGGCTCTTATCAAAGCAGGAACCCAGCGGCTGGCTCTGTGCGGGAAGGAGGAGGGAGAGGTGCCAAAGCTGCCTGTGCCGCTTTAAATAAAGTTTTGGGTTCTTTCTCCTCTCCTAACTCTTTAAATCCACCCTTTGAACAACTAATCCACATTTCCATGTGTCTCCACAGCACTCATCTTGGCAGAGGCCAACCCCTCCTGCTGCAGTCAGCCCCAGCAGCTCCATCCCCACTGGGGTCCTCGCCCTCCACTCTGCCCTGCCTCAGGGTCGGGGGTCAAATGCACTATGGATCTACATGACAGTGGGAATTTCTCCCCCTCAACCCACACCATCACAGGATGGTGAACCAGGGGTTCCTCTAACCAGCTCTGCCGTGGCATCTGGGGACACTCAGACCCCACTTGCACCATGAAAAACAACAAAAGCCACTCACGATGGGCAGGAGGGTCTCTGCCTGGGGGTGGGGGGGACAAACAGGACCCCAAAAGTGCAGGCAGATGTCCTGGCTGCAGCCCTGTAACACACACACACAGCGTGGAGGTCACACGCAGCTCAGTGCAGGGAGGGGGCAGATGCCAACTGTGCTGTGGCCCCCAGGCACAGCTCCCCCCAGCCCAAAATGGGAGGAACCCTCACCCTCCCCACAGGGTCACCTTCCAGGTCAGGGCTCAGCACCCATTGTCTTTTGGGAGCAGGAGCAGCATGGAGGGGACGTGACAGAACTACAAGGCAGAGTGAATTTTCCAGCTCTCAGATACAAGAAAGAATCATAACGTCGTTTATCATCTTTAAAGATACGCAGAGTTGGCGAGAGAATGAATTCTTCTTCATAACCCAGTTCCCAGGATATTTTTACTGTGCATCATAAATTATAATACCTTTTTATTTTTGCTTTATGGCCTGTCCCCCGCCAATTCTGGTGATCTACACCCTCATCCCCCCCCAGTGTTTTAAGAACAATCCCTGCTTGTCTCTCTCCTCCTCCCATCAGCTCCCCAATCTCTCTCTTTCCACCACCTTCTCTTTCACTTGTCCACCCTCATGGACCAAGCTGGGGCTGGGGAGCTGTGGGCATTGCCAGCTTGGCCAGGAGTGGACAGTGACACCTCCAGGCTGCTGCAGAGCCTCGAGCAGGCAAATCCTGGCCACAGCTCTGACTCACTGCCCTGGCAGCAGCACAGACCCCACAGCAGGAGAGAAATCACTGCCAGGTCCTGTCAGGGCTGCACCAGCCTGGCAGCTCCCTTGGACCTCCTCAGGTGGCTGATACAGCCTGGACCATCCTTCTGCCCCAACACACCAGGTTTTGCAGCCCAGCTACAGGTGTTTCCAGGACTGGGATGGTTCTGAGCTTAGCCTGGCCCTGCCTCGACACAATCTGTGCATGCTGTTCCAGTCCTATTTGGTTTCTGCACCAGAACCACTCAGGGGAGGCAGTAATGTGGGCAGGGTGGGACTTCAGCTCCATTTTTACCTGAAGTTCAAGAGGGAGCAGCCCAATGCAGGTGAATTTATGTAGAACAACTCACCACATCCTACAACCCCAGTGCTGGCCAGGACTCACCAGGCTGGAAGGCTCAGGGGGCATTCCCCAGCTCCTTTCTTTGCAAAACCCCCTCCCTATAAGGCAAGATCTGTTTACAAACAGCGCTGGGTGGGGAACCCCCCACGGGAGAGGGGGTACAGCGGACCAGAGTTCTTTAGTGGCCTCAGCAACCCTCCTTCAGTCACAGCCCAGCCCCGTGGTGGGAATTCAGTGCTAAAGCAGGAGCCAGGGAGGAGAGGTGAGTGTTTATCCCTGAGAAATATGGAGATTGCCGCGATGAGACTGACTAAGAACATTACATTTGCCACGCTAAGCTGGAGAGCCTCGGGGCTTTATTCGGGGCTCAGGCGCTCGCTCACATCAGGGAGAGGCTTTCAGCATGTCGGGATTTACAGGCAACCAGAGGAAAACAGCCGTCCCCTGGGAAGAGCCAGCCAGGCTGGCGGCGCAGACAGGACTGTATTTCCCCGTGCTAGGAGGTGTTGCAGGGCAGCGACTGCTTTCCCGAGGCCGAAATGGGATTTCTAGGGCTAACACAAAACCTCAATCACAGTCATTCCCATTTTGCATCCTTTTTCACGGCACTCTGCAGCCTGGGCTCAGCACCTGGCTGCGGGACTTCTCTCTTGCACAGACCTATGTGAATGCACCTACAACCAGCACAAGGTGTGGGCAAAGAGGAACAGGAGCTGCTGGATATTTGGTTACAGGCAGCCAGCAATAGGATTGGGGCTGCACTTGGCTCCCGTCCCTCCCTTCCACATCTGGGAAAAATGAGAGTACGGGAGCAGGTTAACAGCCAGGAAAATGATTGCTAACAACACGACCAGGGGCTTGTTCCTTCCCGTTTTATTGGAGCCTGAGTGATTACTTGCAGGTACTTAAAAGGCAGGACTGTGTGTTATTGCCGGGGCTGCTCGGGAAGGACGGGAGGAGGCTAATTAATGAGCGGCTGCCGGGAGCATTCCCAGGGGCCGGGCTGGAAGCCGGAGCAGCGGGTCTGAGGCAGCAGCACAAGGGGATGGAGGAGGATAGGGAGGAACCTTCTGCTCCGACCGCAGCAGTGCAGGGACTGAGTGTCTGGGACAGAGAGGGGACAGGGACCGGCTGGGGGACACCTCAGGACTAATTGCCACCTTAGCCCTGGGAAAAGGAGGATGGGAGAGGCTTGTTGGTGTCTGCCAGGGGGGTTTGGTGGAGAGTATGCATCACCTCAGCTTCGTTCAGCCCTGATGCATCAGCATCGGTGTGCACTGGGCTCAGAGGCTGCCTCTGAGCATAGCCCAGTCTGGGGGTCCCAGCCTGAGGTGGGTTGTATAGGTGGGGGCCAGAAAACAGTTCTGTGCATGTCCCAGGACATTTAGAAACAGCTGGGCATAGAATAAGGCCTGTGGTGACCGAGGATATGGGGACACAGGGGCTGCAGGGTGGCTGCAAGCCCTGCGAGAAGAGCAGGCTGGGCAAGGGGCGGGTGGGAACAGGGCAACAGTGACAAATGAGTTTAATTCCTGGGCAGACACCGATGGGAGGGGGTGATTAATGGGACAAGCACATCCTCGTGGCCTCAGGAGCTCAGCGAGCTGTTTTGGCAGAGGATGGAGCCGCACAGACTGGAGGATGGAGGCAGCAGGTTGGGAGCTGAGCAGAGACTAGGCAGGAGTGGCAACCACGTGGAGAATTCATCTCCCTCTGCCCACACTGTCCCTCTGACCATCTTCTAGGTCTGGGTCCTTCCTAGAGGTTCATGAGCAGGATTAAAACCCTTCCACCATTTCTCCTGTCCTCTCCCTCTTATCCCATCAAATACAGACACTGCAACAGCTGGTGCTCCAGGGACTTTCACCCTGTCACCTTCACTCCTGCATGCAGCTCCTTACCTGGGCTGATGTGCCAGCACTCACTGGCCTCTGACCCCATCCCGCTTCACCTCTGCCTGCAAGACCAGTGCGGAACTGGCTGCACAGGGAGCAGGACTCCTCTCCTGATGTACTTATGCTGAACAATCTGCACTTTCCAGAGGCAGGGTGATGCCATTAGCAGTGGTTGGCTGGAGGATCACAAGCAGCCTGTCTGGGTATCTCAGCTCATCCCTCATCCCCATCCCAGTCTGGAGCTGTCAGTGTCCCCCCTGCTCCCCCCAGGCGTTACTTGCTCCCAGCCCTGATCTAGATCCAGCTGGTACCTCTGACTGATCGTGGAGCTGGCCCTGGGCTGCTGGGCATGTGCCAGGAGCAGCCCCTGGTGAATTGGGCACAGCAGCTGGTACTGCTGATTAAAAACAGAGAAACTCACCAATTATCAGGCTGTGATAGCCTGTGCTGCTGCTGGGGACAGGACAGGGGGCTGGCCAGCCCCAGGGGAGGCCGGTTCCCCAATTCCTCCCTGGATCCCACAGCAGGATGGGGATATGCCAGAAAACATATGTGTGCAGCTCCCATACCAACTGTGCCCACAGTGTGCACATTCCAAAGGCAACAGGCTCCAGGAGGTGATGTCTGCCTGTGGTTGTACCTGTGTACAAATCCACAGGGATCCAGCACCATGGGGGCCGTGTGGAGCCGCTCCAGAGGATCCAGTTGTGCAGTGCCCTGTGTGTGTCACCGTGTGTGCACCCAGCTCACAGCTCCTCCCCCCGTGCACTCATGTCTCTGTCCCTCAGGACACACGTGTTACTGCCAACAGCCCTTGGGAAAGCCCCAGACACAGCGGCAGCCCCTGCTGTCCCCCAGGGAAGCACACAGGCACATCTGCAGCCCCACGTTCCTGCAGAGCTCCGAGCAGCCTCCCCCAGCCAGCCTGGCCTCCTCATTAATATCCACAGCTTGAATTATTTATTACAAACAGATGTTAGAGCTTAAAGAGTGTTAAGAGGATATCCTTGGCTAATCAATTTATTTTTAACTAGTTTATGTATTTATTACCACCAGAATTTGGACATCGGCTGCCATTTGAAATTATCCCTCATCCATCACTGCACTGCACGTGCTGCTTGGATGCCTGTGCTGTGTCCCTGTGGACTACGAGTGAGCCACAAATCTGCTGTCTGCTGGCCAGAGGGTGGGCTTGCTTACTCCCTCATTTCAAAACACGACACTGAGCTGGAATGCTCCGTGAACTCCCCAGAAATTTGGGAAATGCAGCCCACAAAGCACAAGGGCAAAAAGGCAGCTGGTGTGACCACACACCCACATCCCACTGGCACACAGGCACCACCAAGGCTCTGCCACTCACTGCCACAGCCATCCCAAATCTCCAGGGAATCCAAGGGATCCCCAAGCCAATTCATCACCCTCTGAGAAGCTCCAAAGTCCTAAAAAAACCTGTCAGCCATGAGAGACTTGAACAACATTTCAGCTTCTCACCATTTCCAAGAGATATTGGGGAAAAAACAAGAAGGGGAGATGCTGTAGAAGGAGGAAGATAAATTATGCTGGGAAGGAGGAGGGGGAGGGAGAGAGATTGGAGACAAAAAAGCAAGGAGGGGATGAAGCTGTGCTTGGAGCACAGCAATTAAAGCCACCCCGAGCTCACCCAATTAAACCAACTGGAGAGAGGAGGAATCCCAAAGGATAATTTCCTGGCAAATTGCTCGTTTGTCTCTCAGTCTCTGACGCTGGAATGTTTCATGTCAGTCAGGCCATGTAGCTGAGCCCTGGGGAGAGGAGAGAGATGTTGGTGATTTAACAGGCAAAAGGCATCACTTCCTAGAAACCTCCTCAAAAGTGCCATAAATTTGAGCAAGCCTTATCCAGAGCTTCCACAAAGCAGTGAGAAGGGACAGGAGCAGGAGGGATGGGGGTGGGTGGAACACCCTAACCCTTCCTGGTCTCTGCACAGGCTTTCTGCCACATCACCCCTGCATCTGAATCCCAAGGGAGAGCCTTCCCCTTCCAGGAAGCAGCACAATGGTGTCTCCAGGCCCAGAAAACAGTGTGTGCTGCTGGCCACCCCTCTGCACAGAGCTCCTCAGTGATCCCCAGCCCTCACACATGGCCCGGGCTGCTCCTCTGGGCTGTCAATAAAGCCAGAGGCAAACACAGACAGGGAGATTTTCCCTGCTCAGTGCCCAGGGCTGTGAGGGTGTTCAAACCCCAGAGCTGTGGGGATCAGCCAGTGCAGTAACCCAGCTGGACATGGCTGAGCAGCAAAGTGTTCTGGCTCAGAGAGTGCCCAGGGAGTTGGAGGAGATGCAGAACTGCAGAGTGTCCACAGCAAAGCCCAAATCATGGAGCAAAAGGAGGAGACAGAGCCCAGAGAAGCAGCTTCAGCTCCAAGAAAACCAAAACCACCCATGAAACAGCAAGACCTGCAAAGTGATGACTTCACTGCCGGGGCTGAGGAGCTCTTGGACACCCAGGGGATGGGTGGGAGCTGGGTTAGACCCTGAGACTCAGTGCATCCAGGTTTCCCTCAGCAGCTCAGCCACGGGCAGCCAGCAGCGGGCAGAGCACCACATGGCCCCCAGTCCACTCCCCAGCCCTCCTTCCCTGCTCCCCACTGTGGATCAGCAGGCTCCAGCTGCTTTGCCAGCAGAGTCCCGCGCAGTCAATCAAAGCATCAGCTCGGAAGTGTTAAAGGTCCGTGTCTGTCTTCATTACAGTCCCAGCACTACACCTTGTCACCGCCTGTGCCCTAATGCCGCAGTATTTTGCGCCTGATTTCACAAGTGCTGCCGGAGGCGTCGGGGAGCCGCTGCTCCGGGGCTTTGCTCACCTTTACAGTTCAGTATCTCTTTATACTGACTTTTCTCTATTTCCTCCCTTTTTGCTTTACCGTGTGGTTCCCCCTCCATGGCTGGTTGTGCCTTCATTGACCCTCTGCCAGAAAGTGCACGAAGTACACAAAATAAGGTGGGTTTGGACCTGGGGGCCAGCAGGCTCAGTGCTGCTGGGGCTGCAGGTGACACACCTGGGCTGAACAGGAGGATCCAGAATTGTTGGCATTTGCCATAATCCCTGGCCCAGCATGGGATTCATCCCCCTGACTCCTCTGCTCTCCTGCTGGCCGCCAAAATGCCCAGGATACAGCCCAGAGTCCTTCCCATCCTGCTCCCTGGTCAGAGGGAAGGAAAAAGCCCTTTTCAATAGGCAGCTCAGCCTGGGTGTCTGCAAAAAACTCAGGAAATAATAATAAATGGGGGGATGATCCATGGAAACTTGGTTAAGGCAGGAGAGATCCCCCAAGAGCTCCACAAACCCATGGCTGCTCTGCCTGACCCTGAAGGAAACACCCAGGACATACAGGGTGAGGATGGGCTGCTCAGGGGGCACCCACAGATGGGATGGCCCTGTGGGGTATCCAAGGATGCCCATCCAAGGATGTGCTCCCACAGCCTGAGGGCACAATGGAAAAAACCCCCTCATCTTTATTCACCTGTCCCCACTGGACTATCTCTCTGCCCCACTCTGGCCCTTGGGGGCAAACCCAAGTGTCACAGATTAATGGCCTCAGAAAAATGTAATTACACAACAGGGCTCTGCTCTTAATAACTGCGTATTTTCCTTGTCAATGTGCCTTAATTGAAAATGAGTAGGCGACGGTGTGGCAGTGGAGTTGGCTGGCGAGCCTTAACTCTGTATTAATTGTAGTAATTAGCAGTCACTTTAGGTTGGAGTCAGCTATAAATAGGGGGTCCATTAGTTTAGCAGAGAATGTGATTTAAAATGCAAATAAAATCACAACTATACATATAAATCACTTCTTTCCCCCTGCCCCCCAAACCCACGATCAGGAAGGGCTGTGATGCTGCTCTGGTGGGTTTGCTCACTTTGGGGACGTGGTTCTGTTTGTCATCACAGGAGCAGCTCGGATGGTCTCAGCACCCCACGGACACCCCAGCACAGGGTCTGTCCCCAGCAGTGACTTTGCTGGTGCTCCCACAGGCAAGGACCCTGCCAGGCTGCTGGGTGATGGACAGCACCTCACCCAGCCTCCCACACTCACCATCCCACGCTGGGGGAGTCAGAAGGTGCTGGATAAATCCCAAGATCTGCGTGGTGAGGACAGACCCCAAAGCCAAGTGTTCTGTCTCTGTCGTGGAGCAGGGACACCCTTTTTTGGGGGAAAAAAAAAACAAAAACAACAGCTGTAAAGACCCAGGGAAAGGGAACACAAGCTCCAGCCCAGCATGGCACCATGCCAGGGTGGGGATCCCATGGCCCCAGGCACGCTCCGGAGCTCGCAGCCCCTTCATGACACGCTCCATTTACTTGATTATTACCAAAGGAAGGACAAGTGAGAAAGGAAGAAGGAATAATCCCTTATTAATGCAGAATCACTAAATTACAGCCTGTACAACTGGGGACAAAGTAACACACTAAAATAAAATCCTGGCTCCCAAAATCCCCAAAACAGAGCTATTAAAAATTTAAAAACAAACACAAAAAATGCCTTTTCACTGCTGGCCAGTTCTTAATTTAACAGAGAGCATCCAACCCCCCCGCTGGCACAGCCCTACCTGCTGCTGGGGCACTGAGCTATTATAAACAACGACCTTGGGGAGGAAAAAAAAAAGTAAAAAGGAAAAGGTGACACCCTCTGCGTGCTCAGGGTGATGGCACCCACCTCTGGCTTAAGGGAGATGAGGAGCAAAGCCTTGGAGCTGGTGGAGCTGGACCGACAGCCCTGGAGCCAGAGGCTCTTATCAGGATTCTTGCTAAGTCTAGAGGAAAAACCACGCAGGGTATTGCCTGTGGTTTGCTCACACAGAGCAGGGATTAGCCTTCCAATGCTTCCCTCTGCTTCAGCCCTGTCCTTGGAGCATCCACAGGGAACGCCAGAGTGAAGCTGAATATTTGTATATCCCTCAGTGGCTTTGCCCCTGGCAGGCTGCTGGAATTATCATATGGTGAAGAGGTGGGAGGGGACAATCAACAAAGAGGGTTTTCTTCACGAAATTCTTCCCCAGACTTTGAAGAGGAACACAAGGTTCATCAGAGACAGGAATGTTCAAAGCAGGCAACAGGTCAGCTGCTGCATAGGGCCCTCTCTGCAAGAATTCAAGGAGAACCTGAGATTTACATGGCTAGAAAAACCTTTAGGTGTGAAACATAGGATTTACACAGCTGAAAACCCCCTCAGGTACAAGTCCTTTGAGGGACATGGCTTTCCTCAACCCTTCTGCAAACGTGCCCTCTCCAAGGAAGTGACGGCTCCATGAACGGAGCGAGCTGTGCTTTGAGAGCTGCCTCTCAATATCCTACTTATCATAAGAGGGACAGGGGGGGAAAAAAAGATGAAATAACACAAAAATAAATACAGAAACAACTTTGGCATGGAAGGCAAAGCAGGTCTGATCTTTTGCTTGACTTGCTCTGAAAATTGCTTCTCCACTGCCCGTTTATGCACATTAATTGAACGTCTGGCCCGGCTGCACGTCTGTTTAAGCCCTCAATCAATCCCCTCTTGGATGACTGAGAGATCAATAGGGTGGTAATTTAATAAAGGACACTTCCAGTTGGCTTTTAAAAGCCACTGACAGGATTTAGTTCTTTCCTATTTTTAAGAAGGGGCAGTGGGAGAGGAGAACTGGGGTGAAACTGTGACCCGGGTCTTCCCCTCCAGCATCCTCCCTCCAGTCAAGGCTGCTGTGAACTCCTCAGCTCTCCTGGTCATTCCTCATCCTTCCCAAGACATGGCACAGTGCCTTTGACCAACACAACAGCCCTGGTGTGACCCTGCCACTTGCCAGGGCTCCCACAGTCTGGCAGCAATTTCTAGGAATCAAGTTTTAGGATGATGCACCTCCCAGGAGCAGCCCCGTGAGCTGGGGAGCACCCGGGAGCCCGACTCGTCCTCTCCCTCACCAAGACTGTGACTGCACTCAACAGCACTGCTGGGACAGGCAAAAGCTGCTGCTTCTGTCCCAGATTCCAACCCTGCCCTATGTTGGCACTACAAGGATCAGTCCTCCAGCCCCTCCAGAGATCCCGGGGCAAGGCAAACGTCCAGCCAGTGCTCCGAAGTACTGGGAACGACACATCCATCTCACATGACTTTTTCCAGGTGAAGAAGCTGCCAAGTTCAAGGCAGCTGCTGATGCCTCGGGTGGTCTGTCCCTCATGAGAGGTTTGTCCAAGGGAAGCAGCAGGTCTGGGTGTTTCATCGCTAGGCTGAAAAACCAGAGGCAGAACAGCTCCTTTGGATTCATGAAGCGTGTGCACCAGAGCTTTGCCAGGCAGGAATTAACATCCTCCTGCCTCCTCCAGCCCCTTTGCCCTTGTGCTGCTGGGTTCCAGCCCAGAACTGGTCCCAGCTGCCCTCGGATGCATGTCAGCCTCCTGCTCCACTTCCTCTGCTCTCCCTCCCCAGCCCTGCACGGTTCAGTGGGGAGAGCACCAGCCTCCACCTCCAGCCTGGCCATGTTTAATTTCCTCTAATCGCTTTCTTCACAGCCATCCTCTCTAAACCCTTTATCTTCCTCCAGGCTGCAATTCCCTCCCTTTGCTGCTTCTCCATTTCCTCTCTGTGATGCTTTGCCCACAGCCATCTGAATTCCAGTGGTTTAACCAGCGTGGTGCTGGGAGAGGATCATGTCCCTGTCCTTTGCTCAGGACACAGGATTACATCCCAGTCCTGGCCACTCATCCCAGGACTGCCTTTCCCTGTTGATTCATCCCAGAGGCCACACCAGACCCACTCTGCCCACGCTGATTCTGTCCAGCACCACTCAGTCCTTTCCTCATCAATATGTGACTTTAAGATTATGTCCTCGTTAATGTGATTAACACCTTCCTGTCTTCACACACCTCAGTGCTGCACCCACCTCCTGCCAGAGCTGTGCTGCTCTGTGCTCAGGGGCAGAGCAGAGCATTCCTGCCAACACAGGGTTCCCAGAGCTGTTCCTCGAGAGGCTGTGGACAGACACTGGCCAGACACTCTCTCTGTGCTCTCACAGGAGAGAAACTGGAGGAGCCCAAATCTATAAATAAAAGACATGAATTAAACATGACTCTTGCATTTTCAAGGGTCAAATGAATATTCGGTCACTTAGCAATATCATCTACTCCCACGAGGAAAAGGGAATAACAATAAGTGTTTGTCATCACTTGTTGTTTATCAAGTGGCATTTTGAAGGGCCAAACCTCACCCTGCTGTGAGTGTGGGAGCAGAGTGTGACCCACACTCAGCTCCACTGAAACACACCAACCCCCTCTGAAAAAGGCAGGTGACAACTGTCCCAGTTTTAAGGCTGGACAGAAATTTTCCCAAAGATGCTCAACAGATTTGCCATGCTTTGGCAGAGGCAGGACTGCAGCCCAGTCTCCTGCATCCCAGGCAGGGATAACGAGACCCACACAGCTCCAAGGACAAGAGGGATCCCCCTTTCATTTGGGACCCAATGAACCCTGCAATGGTTCCCGAATTCCAGGTGCTCCTCTGAAACCTTACACTCCCTAATTTTTCTTCAGTTGTCCAAACCAACCTCACAGCACACTGCAATGCAGCTGGAGTTGGGAAGGCCACAGCCACCCCCTCTCCCACTCCCCAAATTCCAATGGCCCATCCTGTCAGGAGCATGGAACAAACAGAGGGCAACGGATTGAGGACCCAACTCAAGCTCCCGAGACTCTCCCCATCCTGCTGGAATGAAGTAACTTCATAGAATCACAGAATGGTTTGAGTTGGAAGGGACCTTAAAAACCATCTCATTCCAAGCCCATGCCATGGGCAGGGAAACTTCCATAGCTCCAGGGAACCTCCCACAACTCAGTCCGAACTCATCAGGTGAGAATGCAGCCATCAAAGCCAGAGCTGCACTCCCAGCCTGGCATTTCTGGTGTTTGTGTTTCTCCCAAGCACAGAAACTCCTTCAGCTCATGCTGAGACTTGGATGGTGGAACTTGTCCTGAGGAACAGAGTTGGGAACTACTGGACTCTGACACTGCTTGCTGCTCTGTGCCATCACCATCAGATCCAGACACACTCGAGATGGGTTCTTATTGATTTGAATTGTTTTTAACACACAGCCAAATTTGGATAACAAAGGGAACCACCTATTTTTCTGCTCATGGGACCACTCTATCCTCTCAGTACCTCTCTGTGTAACATCGAGGCTGCAACTAAGATCAGCAAATCCACAACTAGATGTTCACTCCCAATCATCCTGGTGCCTCGAGAGCCTCGGGATGCACTGAGGGATGTGCTCCAGGCTGCTGGGGTTTCATCTGACTTTTAAAATAATACACTGCAAAAGGGGATGTTATCAAGAGCAAGAGGCACATCAGGCTTAATCAGGAATTAAGCCTTTGGTCCTGGGAAACCCTTGCCCAGGCATTGTAAATGCCCCTGACCCCTGACCCAGCCCAGGTTAGAGCCCCAGCAGCCACTGGGATGCTGTGGCTCCGGAGGCTCCCCAGATCCAGCACCAGCTGTGGGATGCAGCACCTCCTCCCCTGCCAGGGTACCAGCCCAGCCTGGCAGATGCTCTGAGCACAAACCCGCAGGCACATGGAGCTCTTCCAGTCTCAGACTCCCAAAAAGACCTTCAGAGTGAGGAGCACTGTCAACAACTGTATTTAAATTACAAAAAAACCTCCAAATCCAAACCTGATGTGCTTTTAAATTGGAAAATAAATTAATCGCACAGGAGACAGAACAGAAAATTATTAAAATCTATGTAGCTTTCCATGTTTTTCTCCCAAAATTAAGAGGCTCCATGCTCATCTGGGGTAAATCTCCCCTAAGTGACATTCATGTTAATGGTCCTGGCCTGATTTACACCACCAGAGGAATTGGCTTCCTCTCTGCCTGGGTCTCTCTGCATTTCTGTCCTGTGAGAACAAATAAATAAAACTTGAATAAAAATATTCATCCACCATTTATTCTGCTTAATTATTTAAACTTCAGATTCTGGAAATAATAAAAGAGTAATAAAGAAGAGATTTACCATCCACCACAATTGCTGGGAGCATCCCGGGTAATTTCCTCCTTCACTTTTTAATCTCTCTCTTTTGCTTTCTTTTTGTCTCACCAAATTGAATCAATTTATTAAAGCTGTTGCAAAACCACTTTGCTCTGATCTGTTGGTGGTGATGAAGAGGAATGGGCTGCTCTGTCCCCCATGTCCCCCCCAGGTCCCCCTCATGAAGAAGGATGACCTGGGAGCACTTTGCCACATGCCTGAGTGGTAAGGGCTGATTAAACCCAGGTGGGACCGCGGAGGGTGAATGACACCACAGTTACAGCCAGCCAAGAGATTCCAGCCCCTAAACACAGGCTGCAGAGGGCAAATTCCTACAGAGACCTGGCTGAGCTTCCACAGTCACCTCAGAAAGTTGGGATGGGCTCAGTTCCCACGTCCTTCCCCAAGGTGGCTGCCAGCGGGACCCTCCGGCAGCTCCTGCCTCTCCTCCCTCCACCCCCGTTCCCTGACCCATTTTCCCAAGCCTGCATGTGCCAGGTGTCCTCAGAGTGACTCGAGCCATATGCTGCAGATCTGAGCGCCCACAGGTACTTCCAGCTCCAGAGGAACAGGCACTGAAGTGTCAGGACTCACATGTCACACGAGGCACTGTGATATCGGGGCGAGGGCGAAGCTGCCACCTCCTCCCGGCAGTCCCCGAGTCCTGCTCAGTGGGAGAGAGAGAGAGACTGGCTCTCAGGATGAGAGAGGGGGAAAGGGACCTGTTCCTGCCCTCCCTGCCCTTGTCAGCACCTTTCTGCCTCTTCTGGCAGGTGTGACACCAGGGGCTGCATGTCCTGGACCAGAAAAGCAGTTTGGAGCCCAGTCTCTGTGCTTGGAGGTGCCAGCTGAAGGGAGAAGCAGAAACAGAGGCAGATGGCAGGGCTTTCCAAAGCCATACATTCCATGCAGGATCCCTTTGGGCTGTGCTAAGGAATTAGCACAAGCACCACAATCTGATTTTGGAAACAGTTCCAGTGAACACCAGTCAAACTCACCATTCAAAAGACCAGCAAGGCAGTCCCAGGGGACGGGTACCAGCTAAAAAAGTGAACAAAGATCACAGACCCCAAATCTCCAGCACTGAAGCCTGAACAAATAAGCCACAGCCCAGCCAATGGTGTGTCAGGGCTGGGGACCCCCAGCCCCACACCTTCCCTACCAGATCACTGCAAGGTTGCCTTTCCTCTTCCCAGAGCCACAGAAATAAATAAAAGATGAAAAAGATGGGAAAATTATTCACCATGGAGATTTGGAGAGCCAGCAATTAATTAATAAGTATCGCTAATACTGGGCTTTTATACAGCCCTTTAAATTGCAAATTCCTCTTGAAGCGTGTATTATTAATTAAATAATTTGCATCCACTATGGCACCAATATATAATTATTTATCCTGATAAATAATTTTTTATTTATCCTGACAAATAATTTTTTTATGCTGATAAATAATCGTTGGGGAAATGTAGGGCTGCGCCAGACTGGCAACAAGGTCTTTCCAGCGACTGGCCCAAGTGTGTGTCTGCACAGCCTCGTCTGCCTGGATCAGCCTCAGCCTTAGTCCCCGCAAAGGGCAGGTGCAGCTGATCTCCGGCTTCTGTGAACACAAATAACAGTTCTCCGTCCCACATCCTTCCACAACAGTGCCATGTTTTTGGAGGAGCCAAGGCCAGAGGCGATTTGCTGGTTGCGCGGCAGTGCCAAGCTCAAAGCCAGATGGATGGTTGGGCTCTGTCCTTCCAAATCCCACTAGAGAGCTCAGATCCACATCTGTCATCCTCAGATCCTGCAAGGCTTTAAATGGTCAGAGGAAGGATCTGTCCTGGCTCGCTGCTGAATGACTGGAGAGAATGGGCTGGGGGCTTGTGGGGTCCCTGCTGTCCCTCGGGCTCCTGTCAGATCCCAGATCAAAGACAAGTTATCCACTGCCTGGAAAACCAAGGACAGGCCCTGAGTAGGAAGAAGAAAGTAAAACAAAGCAGGAATTCCCTTTCACAAACCACCACCAGCCACCCCACAGTGCTCGGCATCCCGGGTAGCTCCAGCTGGCCTCACATTTCCCAGAGGGAAAGACCAGGCAGTCCTTCTTGCAAGGACACATCCTCACATTCTCCTTCAGAAAATGAATCCTTCCCTGTCCCTCCACAGAGGGGAATTTATGACCAGGGAGGGAGGAGCCCCATTGTCTCAATGGAACACGAAACAGGAAATGCACCCACTGAATGGCCCCATCCCTCCTCCCGTGGCCAGCCCTTCCTAAATTAGGGATTTTGCCTTTGCTGCTCCCCCAGAGCCCAAGCACAAGGGACACATCAAACCTGTGGATGTTTTCCCTGCACCTTCCCCAAAAATCCATCTTGGCAGCCTCCCCTCCCATACACCCACCCCTGGGGTGGCTCCACAGCACCGCCACAGTCAATCCCTTCCTGGCAGAGATGCTCCACTGTCTGGCCCTTTGGTGTGTAGATTACAATTATTTTCAAGCAAGGGGAAGGGAGGGGAAAGCAGCTCTGGATTCCAGCTTGGAAGGCATGGCTGAAAAATGACACTGTGCTTCCACAGCTGTTCCTCACCCATTAGGCTTGTCTGGTTTCAAGTGGTCCCCACCAGCAGTGATCGATCACCGGGGATGGCTCCGGATGGGAGCCACAATTCCTGCCTGGCAGGGTGATGCAGAGGAGGGCTGTGAGGAAGGCTCCTTGCCTCCTCCACTTCTCCAGAGCATGGGAAAGCTGCAGAAAACAAGACAGAGAGGACAGCACTCAACACCTGCTCTTCTTCTTGTGATCCTATTGCAGCCACCTCCCAGCAGCAGCCCCGTGCTTAAATCAACGTGGGTTTGCAAAAATTCTATTTGCAGAAACTGCAGAGCCAGCGCCAAGAATCACCTGGAAATTAAAATACAGCTCCTATGGAAGCTGTTTTCCCTCAGCTCCTCACCTGTAACAAACCTCACTACAATCAATTGCTTTTTAACACCCTCCACCCGGGCAAAAGAAACAAAACCCAAAAAAAACAAACAAACCCCCCAAAAAAAACAAACAACCAAAAAGCCAAACAAAGAGAAAACCCAACCAAACAAATCCCAGCCCTGCACAAAACCGATTAATCCTGTCAGAAACAGGGAAAAGCCACCCAACAGAATCACAGAGCGAGAAGTTACAAACCAGCAAGAGGTGACAAGTAATTATAGAACAGGGAAATGCAGAGGGAACTCATTTGGGTGAGCAGCGACTGATTAACAGGTCCAACATTTATTTTCTTTATTTATGGCCTGGCATCGCAGAAAATTGATACGGAACAGCCCATATACAACACGGCTGTTGACACGTTCAGCAAATGAGGAGTCTGGAAGAAATCAAGCTGAATTATACCCGCTGTTACTCAGCCCCCCCCCCCTCGCCTCCCCCATCCTTTAGAGGAATGAGCGAGGGTGACACAGCACCGTGTGGCATCTCGGCTCCCCCAGCATGGCAGCACGAGGGGACCAGCCAGGTCACACCCTCGTCCCATCACCTCCTGGACGGTGCCATGCAGAGCCTGCAGCTCCTTGGATGTCGGCAGCGATGTGTCCCCGTCCCGTCCAGGTTATCCTGTAAGATCTCCCTGTGCCGAGCTCAGCAGCTGCTCTGCCGAACCCTCCTCCAAACCATCTCCCCCACTGCACAATGTGGAGGTTAATTGGGGTGGGATTTAGCCCATGACCCTCCCACCTGAACACCCTGGCACTGACAGAGGCGCTTAAATAGAAAGCGATCCCCCTCCTCCCCCTGCTTTCACCTCTTTGAAGAGCATTAAACATTAAAAAGAACGTTTGAGCTTTCTGCCCTCTGAGGACTGAGCAGCAGCAGCTCCAGAGGGAGAAGCAGGAACGTGCTGCAGCCCATCCTCAGGGTACCAAGGGCTGGAGCATCCAGGGAGCAGCACGGAGCTCGCACCCCACTGCTCTCTCCCTCTCGGAGCCCTGGAATCCAAGGAGAACCGCCTCATTCCCAAGATTAAAGCAGGACCATGAAAGGATTCGATCGCTCAATCAGCCGGTTAAAGGCTGTGCCCACGGGCAGCTCTTCGCAGGGATGAAAGGCGGCAGTGGCTTTGATGGAACACTCACTGTCTGCCAAAAACAGTGACAGCGAGGAGACGGCACTTGCCAGAGGGCTCTCCTGGGGACAGGGGGGCCCGGGCACCCCCAGGCAGTGGGGAGGGGGAGAGGGTCCTGCTCGGGAGAGAACAGGCTCCATCACCCAGAGACCCAGCAGAACAGGCCCCATTGCCACGAGTTTTGCATTGGAAAATGGCTTTTTATAGACACTACTCAACACCAGAAAAAGTTCATTCCGTGTGGAAGGGAGGAAGCTTTCCAGGCACTCAGAACAGACCACGTCCTCCTGGTTTGCCTTCACAAGTGCCAGTTCTCCTCAAGATCTTGTGTTTTGTACTGGAGCCTGAAACAGGGTTAGTACAAAAAGGACTTGAAAGGAGAAAAGCTTCAAATTTGTCAAGAACAGAATACCTGAGTTCATCCACACCAGGCTTAAAAATTTATAATTCCCTTACATTCTCTGCACTACAAATGTTTCCCTACAAAGGGCAGTTTCCTGGTTTCACCCAGGCTGGGCATATCTGCACCCTTTCTGCTCAGGTGCTGACAGGTGCCTTTTCCCTGTGCCAGAGCACATTCCATGGTCTCCTCTGTGCCACCTCCACTCTGCTGCTCGTGCCGGGGCTGCTCAGATGTGGTCAGCACTGTGGAGGAGTCTGGAATGCTCCAGCACGATGGGCAAGGGTCAGCAGGTATCACCTGTGAGCAAAAATGTGACATTATTAGGATCTAGTTTGAGCAGGATAAGTAAAATCCCCTCTAGTAGCCTTTCCCCGAGCTCAGTAAAGTCCTGAGTGCCCCTTTAAGAAGGACGCTCAGTTATGAAACACAGTTGATTTAAATGCAAATTACTGAAAAAATACAACTTTCTTTATTAAAATGTAAATTGCACTTCAAGGCGCTGCCTGGTGCTCGTCTCCCCAACAGCCACCGGCTCCAGCCACAGCCCTGAGACATCCCAGTGCCAACAGCACCCACACCCTGTGCCACCACGTTGGTGTTTGGGTGGGGGGACGGGGTGCCACTCCTGCTGAGGGGTCAGGGTGCCACAGATGGGCTGTTTTGGGGCTGCTGAGGAAGCCTCTTCCAGCCCAGCTGCTCCCACCACGCTCCGAGTTGGGAGAGGTGTCACTCTGGAGCATCATCTATCCCAGAACTGCTGTGCTGAAGGGAATAATTATTGTTTTCCTATTTCCTGAGATCTTTTCGTGTAATTTGTTCCTACAGGTATGGAAAAGGAAAAAAAAACAACAAAGGCAACCAGGGCACCCCCTTGTTCTTCCCCCAGGATACTGCAGAATCTGGACTTTTGGGACACTTGGGTCTGAGGCAGAGAGTCATGGGCAATTCCTCCCTTGCATCACTCCCCAAAACACCCCATCCCGTCTGACACTGAACAACCTGCCCACAGGCACTTTCCCAACTCCTCCAGGAAGCCCTGGCCGTTGCCTTCAGCCACCAGCTGGCTCAACTTGCTGGAAGATTATTAAGGATAGCGGAGACTGGAAAAGTCCCAAGTGGTTATTCTTTCCAGTAAGGCTATTCCCCCAGGAGAGTATTTAATTGCATTTTGAAGGATCCCACAGCCTCTGCAGAGCCTTCCTGACCACCCAACCATCCTGGCATTTATTCATCCACGGGGCCTGACTTGAACTTTGTTTTCCCTTCACTTCCTATTACTGTTCCCCTAATCCTCTCCTCCAGCCCTTTCCCGTCCTTCATCCTGCATCTCTCGCTCTGTCCTTCCTCGCTCTGGCTTTCAAGCATCCCTGTTCTGATCCTCACCACGGGAAATGTCACTGTGAGACACGGCAAGGCTGAGACGGACCTGAAAGCAAGCCCTGCCTGTAAACAGCCCCGAGCGCCGGCAGGGGAGCCAGGCGGAGTCCGGCACATCCCGGCAGGACACAGCGAACCCGTCATTAGCGACCCAGGAAGGCGCTGTCGCTGGTGCTCCGGCAGGTCACCTCCTCCACCTCCCAGCTGTTGTAGGAAAGGTGATGGGGAGAGGAGGCAGGTGCTGCTCTCCCCCCATGGCTGTTGTGGGATGCTGAAGGAACCAAACCGGGAGAGCACCACAGGAGAATAACTTTTTTACTTTCAGCTATTTATGGAAATACCCATTTTGCTTAAGCTATTTCAAAATACGTATGTGACAAACCCAAGGACCATATGGCCCCATGAAGCCCCCACACCTCTGTGCAACTCTGGAGGAAGTTTTGCAGAGCGAAGCCCCCCTGGAGCTGCCCCTCAGGTCACACTTCCCATCCTCTACCCCCATCCTTCCACACCAGCACCATTTAATCACCATTTGGTATTTAGCATCCAGCATAATGGGCTCATCGTCAGGCATATGCCAGCTCCGTGAAGCATCACTTCATCCATCATTGTGTCCCTGGCTGTCTCTCCTACCTCCCAGGCAGCATTCCTGCACCTCCCGAAAAGCCACCAAGCCACTGAGCAGGATCTGAGCCAGCACAAAAGTTACAGCTCCTGAAGAGTAAGCTGGACTTGCTGTTCCCTAAACGGGCCCCGTCTGCTGCTCGCAGAGCTGATGTATTTATTTTCATTAAATTTAATCCAGAGATATTCTTCTCCTCCCACCTTCCCTCCAGTCCGGCTGCTGAAGCAGCAGGGCTCGGGAAAGGAGCCACCTTCCAGTTGATTTCTCATTCAGCAAAGCCAGGTCTGTGTTCCTGTCCCATTTAATTAGCACAGAGAGAGAACTAGGCTGCACAGGGAACAGCCTCACTGCACCCTGTGGAGCTGCTGCCTCCACGCAGGAGCAGCGGCACCAGGTCAGGCAGAGCCTCCCCCACTCCAACCTCCCTCTCCTCCCACCCAAACCCCCGTGCCAGCTGAGCCACCCAAACCCCAGCAAGAGCTGAGATGCTCCAAATTCCTGCCACGAGATTTGCTGTCAGGCTCCAGCTCCTCCCAGCCCTGGAGATGAATTGCAGCAGCTCTCCCTACCTGTCACCAGCCGCTCCCAGGTGGCAGGATCTGAGTCACAAGTGAAATAAGTCTCCATCCTCCCCACTCCCTGCACCTGGCACGAAACAATCCTAAATTACCTCCCTCCCTGCTGCGTCTGTCACCCGACAGGCTGCAGTGACGCGGTTGGAGGGCTGAGGTAGTTTTTTTGACCAGGGATAAAACAAATTAAAATAAGAGCCAGAGAAACTCTGTGATCAACTCAACTCCCAGTGCCAGGCTCGGGTTCAGCCGAGAGAAGCTGCGTGTGGGGGTTTGGTGGAGCTGGAAGGGCTGGGTGGGCACAGCACAGGGGTGCAGCCAGCAGGAGCATCTCAGGGTCTGCTGCCTCAGGGATGAAGCATTTGGGGGACCCAGTATTATTTTGCTGTCACAGGGTGCTGGAACAGCCCTCGGCCAGTGCCCTTAGCAGGACCTGCAGCACCTTCACTGTGCAATGCTCTGCAGTGCTGAGGTAAATCTAGTGTAGGAAGGAGGAAAAAGTTTCAAGGCAAGATAGAATGAAATACTTGTGTAATCAGTGCTGAATTATGCAACATAAGTTAGGGGAAATATCCTTAAAGGCTACATTTCCCATTGTGAGGAATAGCTCCCTGTTTAAAACACACTAATTATCCCTTAAACAAGGATGAGCTGTAAGTAATTTAAGGGGTTTATCACTCACACTTTGCCATAATATAATTGAGTGAGTGGCAGTAAATAAATCCCAGAATAAAATGAAGGTGACAGATTCTCCAAGAGTGAGGAAGGGCGCAGGGCAGGGCAGCATTTCCCAGCAGTGCTGTGGTGGAGGGTTAGGAGGAGATCTGGCTGACCCAGGGGCTGAGGCACACAGTGTCCCAGGACAGCTCTCCCCCTGACAGCTGCAAAGGAGAGATGTCAGGGTTCCATCCTTCCCATCACCTGTGCTCAGTCACCCTCTCCTTGGTGGGTCTGATGGTTCTGAGACCCACCAGAGCTATCAAGCCCCACATGGCAGAGCCCCCCAGCTCTGGATGATGACTACAGCAGCTCCCTGCCTCGAGATCTGCTGATCCCCCCACACCAGTTGTTTACCCTTGGCATGTTTAGGAGGATGCCTGCATTCCACCTGGTGAGTGATCCAGCTGCTCAGTCAATTCAAGGAGGTCCCTCCTGTCTGGCCCAGCTTCAGCTCAAGCCATGGATTGGTGAAGAACAAAAGCCTAATCCTGAATTTCTCACCCTGTGCTCCCCACACATCTCAGAGCTCTTTCTGCATTGACTTCCAGAGCCTTTGAATCCACTTTTCCCACGCTGAAACCAGGCTGGGGCCATGCACTAACAGAAATGCCATAAACTACAGTAGTGAAATCTTGTTCAATACATTCTTAATATTCAATTACTATTTATGTAACATGCAGCAAAGGATTATCCCATTAAACCTAAATTAAGTGCTTCGTTCATTAATTAATACATCTTATTTCAAGTGCTGCCAACATTTATCCCTGGAAACGTAATATTTAAAACCAAAATGCACAAACAAAGGGAAAGGAGCCTGTTTGCTCGTTGTTTTTACATTTGCTTAGAGAAGCCAATGAGTTACGGAGCCTGGGAAGGATCCATCCAGTCCACAAGAGGGGACTTTCCCAGAGAGCAGCAAAGTGAGAAATCCTGGTACAATGGAGATAGTGTGTCTGCCTGGGTAAGGAAGCACTGGGAGGTCCATCCCTGTATTTGCTCCATTTCAGTTGGTTATTCCATCCCTAAACTGCTCAGAGAGCCACATCCTGGCCCCACTCAACACCCACAGAATTACCCCAAGGAGAAACTGGCCCATAAGACCAACAACACTGACAGCCAAGTGCTAGGAAATAGCATGAAATCTAAATTAAGTTGAGAGTCTCTTTCCAAAACAAATTCCTCCTTGAAGAACCAAGCCCAGACTTCATTACAACAACTCAATTATCCACGAGGCTGAGCTCCGGCGCACTCTGGAGACAAGAGCTCCCTGCGAGTGCTTCATGCTTCACTCCCGTTAGCACTTCCCCTCAATGCAAATGGGAGGGTTGGGAACAGCACCTGCTTCCCAGCACCGCCTGGAACACAAATTACAGCACCAGTATCACAGCTCAGAGGCAGAACTGGAGCTTCTGTATGGCACAGTCTCTCCTGGGTTGGGTTTACTCACTCCAGGGCCACTCTTTAGCATGGAAAAACAGAATTTGATCCCAGAAGTCCCCCACCTCTCAGTAAGTGGAAGCAAATATGAGGCATGAGAGCTGTAAATAATTTTTTAAGCCCCTGGGTCTCTCTCTGCCAAAGGAACTCAATAGGATTAGTATTTTTCTGAGCCATCTTTCACTCCAAATGATGTCTCTGGAAATCAGCGGGCACTGCTGGCAGCTGCAGCTGTGCAGGAGGATGAGCTGAGCCCACAGAGGAGTTGGGGCACCCTGGGCACCTCTCTGCGTACCCAGACCACGGGCTGTCCCATGAGCAGTGACAGATGCTGGCCTGGCAGCTCCTCTGGAGCCTCTCTGCCACCAGCAACACTCCTGCAAACCCCATCCCAAAATCTCCACTGCCAAGAGATGGAAACTCAGAGCAGTGACTTTCACCCACCAGCATACAGGGACCCTGGGACTGGCCTGCTCCAAACCCAGCTCAGGAAACACAAACAGGGGCCTCCATTCCTCTGGAAGCACCAAGGAACATTTTCCTTCCTGAGCTCCCAGCCACTATTATCTCTGTTTCCATACGAGCAGCATGTCCATGGGCTCATTGGGAGGTCACAAGATTTCAAGGTTCTTTTCAGAAATCCATCCAATTGCCTTGGGGGGGAAAAAAAAAAAGACCAACAAAACAACCACAAAACACACAACAAACCTACAGGAAACCGTCCTGTCCATTATTTTCTAGAGTGAAGGAAGAAAAAAAAATAAAAAGGAGAAGAATTTTACAGGTAATTTCCTTGTCAAAAGTTCCTGTCTGTAAATACAATCAAGATAAGAGTGACATGGCAAATAGCTGCTTTTCTCTCTTGAATGAATTATTCAATTCACCACTGATCCTCTCTAACTGCTCAGGATTGCCTTCTGCTTCCCTTATTTATTTTACTTTCTTTAGTTCTGTAGAGAAGCACTGCCAATAATCGAAATGAGTTGTGTGATTCAACAAATCCCTCCCACAGCCCCAGCAGCTCAGCCCGACCCCCACTCCCCCCAGCCTGCTCCCCACACTTGCATTGATCCAGGGTTTCTTCTTCCCCAGGAGCAATCCCTGATGGCAGGAGCATCAGGCTGGTGTGCAGATTATCCTTCCCTTGGAATGGGAGCTGGATTTTGGGAGAGGATTATTCAGGCTGCAGGGAGCCCAGAGGGGTAGGGGAGCCCCATGCACCTGCCTTCCTATGCTCAGAGGATGGAGGAAACCCCATCCAGGACCCGGGAATGGTGATAACCCTGCTGAGCTGCAAACCAGCCCAACTGAGCTGTAGCCTGGTGGGTCAGGAGGTCAGAGACAGGTATTCTCCTTGGTCATGCCCCTCAATCGCTCTCCCTGGGAGAGAGGAGAGCCCCTGTGAGGGAGTGGGGATTCACCATTCCACACGCCTGTGGGAATTGTTTTAGGTCAGACCAGAATCCCAGTAACACATAAGGAGCCACACTGCAGCCAGCACTGAAAGCAAGGAAATAACATTACTACTGAAAAACCCGCTCCACAACCACACCAAAGCTAATAAAAACATGGCTTGGGAACAGAAATGTTTCGAAGCAGCCAAATAATATCCACAATGATGATTCAATTACACAGAGGATTAGTGTCGGTCTGTCTGCAGAGCCCAAAGTTTCTCTGTGAGGTTTGAAATCAAGGGGCAGGTGACAACTTCGTAAACCCCCAACCTGGGGATGGGGGCCCCAAAGAGCAGAAAAGGGGGGTGCAGCAAAGCTTAAACCAGACAAATAAACCCTCATTCGAATCACAAAATAAATCATGTGGATTTTTGTATTTTCCCCGGAGCAGGTTTCAGCCAGGGCAACATTTCTTTAGGTTATTGATTAGCAATTAGAGAGGTGTTTCAGCTGCTTCTCTGCTGTGTCCCTGTTATTCCCTCCAGAATTTCAATTCCACAAGAGCTATTTCCACCCAGCTGGGAAAGCAGGACTGCCTGACTCCTCACCCTCGCCAAAAAGCCTTAAGGAGGAGTGGGGAAGGCAGTGTTTGGACAGAGAAAAATAGTCTGGAAAGGAGAAGAAGTAATCTAGATTCAATCCAGCAGGAAGCTTCCCCCTTGGCTTTTGGGAAGAGAAGGGAAGGATGTTCTTCAGCAGCTCCCTCCCTGACGAGAGCAGTGTTGGAGATGACAGGCAGTGGCTCCATGCTGGTGCTGGACATGGAAACCACTGGGTTCCGTGGGCACACCAAGTTCAACCTACTGGTGCCTCTGTTTGCTGTCACCCATGGAGGGTGGCCCCATGAAATGCCACCACAAGGTCCAACAGCCATCAAAAGAGCAGTGTGAGGGGCAGGAGCCAGGAGGGGAGGCTCTGTGGGAAGGCCAGGTTGGACTGGGCTTGGAGCAACTTGATCTAGTGGAAGGTGACCCTGCCCATGGCAGGGAATGGAACAAGATGGATTTCAAGGTCCCTTCCAACCCAAACCATTCAAGCATTCAATGATTCTCTGAGTGATAGAGACTCATGCCGAGAGCCACAAACCCCAGCACATCCTGGCCAAGAATCGATGGAGGAAAACCGCCGGCATCTCCAAGGAGGGATTGAGGCCAGGCCCCTTCCTCAACAACAATTTTCAAACCTTTTTATTTGCTCCCTTGTAAAAAGGGGGAAATAAAAGGAAAAGAAATAACAAACTGATTTGAGATAATTCGCCGGGGCTCTGAGTGCATTGTAAATGTTTGCTTCAGCCAACCGGCAATTTGACGAATTTCACAGACCGCTTTTGTATTGCTGTTTGCCGAGCAACATCCTCCACGGAAATTGTGCCTGGCTTAATGCTCTCTTTAGCACACGGCATAATTGCCCCCTGCAATTTGTTGCCTGGAAAGGTTAGCAGAAGAGAAAGGAAGGGAGAGAAGAACAACTTTGTCGGTGGGGGAACAAGGGAGAAGGGGAGAGAGAAGGATGATAGCATTTGAAACACAATTTATTGCAGGCCAAGGGATGCCAGAAAGGCTCAGGGCAGCCCCACTCCTCAGGCAAGGGGCTTCCCCCGGCACACGCAGACCAGGCTGATGGGGACACAGCTGTCACAGCTCCCACATGGATGGGATCCAACCAGCCCAGTGTCCGAGCCAGCCCGGCCCTTGTCCCCCATGGCTGTGTGGGCTGGACATCCCCGCTTACCCCACACACTCCAACCCACAGGACCCCACAGGGCCGAAATGACACCGGAGAGCCAGGGAGCAGGAGGACAAATGGCATAACCAAAGGAGGAAGCAGAGAGGAAAGTAATGAGGAAACGGCAGAGGAAAGGCTGGCGCAGGGCGTGGGGAGGGGGCAGCTGCGGGGGGAGCGCGGGCGGCGCGGCGGCGGCAGGCTCTGTTTATTAATTTTCTGCTTGGCTGCGTTCAGTGCCATAGCTCCGAGATCGTGGAGCCGCTCCACACTCTATTAAATAATTCAATCTGCGAAGAATCCAAGTGTGTAAGCGAACACTCTTATGCGTCTTAAAATTTAATTGCAGAGCTAAACAAGATGAAGTGCAAGGAAGACATAAAAGATATGAAAATAGATGCTGCAGCTTTTGTTTCTCTGGCTGCCCGAGCCCTGCCCAGGAACCTCTCCCCATTTTTCACGTGCCGCCACTAAAGATCCTGAGCCTCCTTCATCTGCTCCCCCCTCCTCTTTTCTATTTACAGCTGTGTTTGCAAGCAGCAGGCTCGCAAATCACTTAATATCCATTAGAGCAGCTCCATTCACCCTGCTGGCTCCTGCTCTGGCAGCCGTTCCCTTATAAATCCTCATGTTCAAGGGTTTAGGGAATCAGCCGGGAGCACTTGCTGCAGCCGCCCCTTTGCCCACTGGAGCCCACGGCCTCCCCCTTCCCAGGCTGGCGATCACTTCCTTGCTCCGGCAAAGGCTCTCCTCCCCCTCTTATCCCATGATGCCCCCTCATTCTCAGGACCCTTAAACCAGCCCCTCTGGAGGGTCCATCTCAGCCCCCCGGGCCAGGTGTAACCCAGGGCTTTCCTGCACAGCTTGAGTGGAGGGATGAGAGCATCCCATGCCAGCACCCTGCTGGAGCAGCCCATGCCCTGTGCCATGTTCAGCAAACCTGGGAAACCTCAGACAAGGAGTGAGGGTCTCAGCTTTCATTTGGAATGAGGAGCGAGCCTGTCTCTTGGGACTGGAGAGCAAAGGAGAACCCACAGCTCACAGAAGCTCAAAATCTGAGACCTCAAATCCAGGCAGAAACACTTAGCAGCTCATTCCCAAGACAGCCTCACATCCAAGGTGCCAGTGACTGAGAACAGCCCTCAAGGTTCAAAGCCCAGATGTGAGCATTAGAGATCTGCTCAAAACATCTGCAAGTGCACAAAACACCTGCTCCTGTCCCAAAAGTGGCAGGCCAAGCTTGGAGCTTGTCCTGCAGCCCTGGCAGCTGGTCCGGTGCTGCTCCCACCTGCTGTCAGAGCAGCTCCCGTGGGGCTGGATCCCAGGGCATGGCCCATCTCTCAGCCACTGACCCACAAAGATCCCAGGAGGGGGGTCTGGGATAGGAACATAGGGCTGAGCATGTCCTCGACTGCACAGGGTCTGCACCTCCCAGCCCTGCTCGCAGCTCCAGCTGCAGCAGCATCGCCATACGAACCGTCACTGCAAAAATCAGTCACACAACGTTGGTATATTTTCCTCTCTGTGCTAAAAGATCAATCACAGCCCTGCCTCGTGGCAGGAGCAGCGAGCTCAACCCCTCCTGCACCCAAACAGGGCGCTGGGATTTCAGCTTTGTTATTACACAAGGGCTCACAGGTGTTTTAATACAATTTCTTCTTGCAAAGGGCAAGAAGTGAGACCTCAGGCTGCTTTATCTTCATTTGTTTTTCTGCTGAGCTTTTTGCTGTGGATGGGCTGTTACATGGGCTGTTGGGATGCAAACTGCCACAAAGCCCTGCAAACCTTCACTGCTTCAATCTCCTGAGCAGCCTCCTGCTCCCCAAAAGAGGGGGAATGTTTGCTGGGTGGGGGACAAGCAGCTGAGACAGCAAATCGATAAGCTGCAAGCAAATACATGAGGTTTCTGCTGAAGCAGACCATGGCCACAGCATGTTGGGACAGGGGACCAGCAGTGCTGGCTACACTTGGATGCCTTTCTCTATAAAAAGTTGAGGGTATCACCCAGGGCCCCCCACACACCCCTGCACACCCTGCTGTGCCACATCGCTGCTCTAACATTTACAGTGATTGACGGGTGGCAGAGCAACAGGTGAATTAAACAGGCACCAGTTCTGACAGGAGCCGTGGTAAATGTCATAAAAGATCAACCAGCCTATTCCAAGCATGGCTCTCCTACCGCTGAGCGAGGTGATGTGGTGGAAATGCCGACTGCAGAGAGGAGCAGGCGGAGGAGAGGGGAAGTTTGGAGGGTGCTGAGCTCGGCTCAGAGCCTTGCCCGGAGCTGTGGCAGTGGCAGCCATCAGTTTGCATCCATCAGGTACAGGTCCAACCCACAAGAGCAGGACACAGGAGCGAGACCTACATGGGCACCTCTCAGGTCATTATCTTGCAGAGTACTTGGTGTTCTCCCTTCTCTGCAATGGGAGCATCAGCTGGAAGTGGCTGAGCACCATCGTACAGGTGTGAGATCCACCCACCGGCTGTTTCCAGATGGCAATCCAAGACATCCCAATGCAACCAGCCTCCTGGGACCTGCCTGCCTTGTACAGTGTCAGGAGCCAGATGAAAAATTACTGCATTTCACAAGACATGTGCCTCTTCCCAGCTCCCTCACCCTCCCCACACAACACATTCCTCCAGGACAACCCAAAGAGAAAATAAAATCTGTATTCCAAGGACACCTGCCCTAAAATAATGTTATTTTGCAGTAGTGCCACTTTAAATCTTGAGCAATTGAAAAACCAATTTGCACTTAGAAACATTCAATTTGTTTGCAGGTGTTTTTCCTCTTAAGTGGCACTGGGTAATCGGGGCTGGCAGCGCACAGGGGAGCCCCAGACTGGTGCCACAGACCTGGGCACCGGCTGAGCCAGGGCCAGTGTCAGACATGACAGGAGAGTCACAGGGCTGGAGCAGAGTGTCTGCACCAGGAAACTAATTTGTCATGTCAAACAAATGGGAAGAGAGAGAGGATGAGCTGAACATCCTGCCAGCACGTGCAAACCTTCCCTGGCATGAAGGTGAGACCCCAGTCCTGTGAACATGGTGAGGGTGGAGAGGGACACTGGGGACAGAGAGGGACATGGAGGGCAGGGAAGGATGCAGGGGACAGAGAAGGACACAGGGGAAGTTTGGCTCTTGGCCCACCTGAGAGTCAAAAGGTGAGAAAGCTGAAGGAGGGAAAAGGGGCCAAGGCGTCCCGCTGTAGGAAAGCTGCTGGCAACTGCTGACGTGGGATGGAGCTGCCAAGACAGTCTGGCCACAAGATTTCCTTTTCTCAGCAAGAAGGAAGAGTGACTAACTCCAAACACAACTCATACATCAACGGAATCGATCTCCCCAACACCCAGTGCCCCCGTCCCTCACCTTGCACCAGCTGCCTTGAGGTGTGAGGTTATTGATCCCCCGGATGCCCGTGTGATTGGAGTCCACAATCTAATGCCTGAGAAGTCCAGCCGAGCCCAAACCTCTCAAATCATGTTGACATGTTTAGGAGGTGCCGGGCGCTTCATCCTCCCCGGTCCGATATGTAATTATGTCCATGTCACCGTGATGTAGGGGTTTGGCAGGGCAATAAAGCCCTGGGGGCCCCGCAGCCCGACGCTGCCACTGCGCGCTGCCGGCGAGAGCGGCTGCTGCCAATTCCTTTCTGTAGTTAGACTGGAGGAAATAGAGCTCAATAAAGTGGCGTGTGGATCACAGTGGAAAGTTTGTCTTGAAAAACAGGTGGAGCAGATGTCAGGGGCTGCTGTCACCCCAGGCCCACACGGGTTTGAGCGTTATTCACTTTCTTGCCTTCCTGCTGCAAGGTTAGAGCTGGGGAAGGGGGGGAGCAGGTAAGAGCTGGGCAGAGCAGAATCTAATCCTGCACTTCTCATTCTTCTGCTTCAGATACCACCAGCCTGATCACATCAGACCCTCCAGAGACTGCCAACCCCCCCCTCCACACATGGGGATGGGAACGTGTCCTGTTACCTGCTGGGAACCTGGTTCTTCCCAGTCTATCTCTCTCCCGAGGCCTCCAGGGCAACACAGGCACAGGGGGGGTCACAGCGTGGTGCCCTTTGCTGCTGTCACAGCCCATCAGGCTGGAAGGGCATCAGTGACTGGGTTTTAGCATGGCACAGTCGGATCCACACCAGCCTCACGCTGGGCTGCAGCAGCAGCAAATTCCCTCACTGATTCCCTAATCCCTTCAAAGCTCTAAAAGGTTTTGCCATTGCTCAGGAAGTTCCCCACCAGCCGTGTTGGGAGCGGAGTGCTGCGAGGCAGTGGAGCTGCTCTCCTTGCTGATGTTCCCTTGAAGAGCACAAACAGTTCCCAGTAGCTCAATTCTTCCCCTCAGGGCTTGGGAAGCATAATTTTTCTTCACTAATACATCTTTTGCTTGATGAGCTGTCGATGGCAGGAGGATTTAATCTCCCATACCCTTGCTCTCTCCCAAATCCACTAAGGTGAAGGCACTTCATTACAGAACCACTGAGTTGTCCGTTTCTATCGATCACGCCTTGGCATGGGTGACCTTGGATCGATGAGATGCCGATTATTTAGTGCCTGTTTGCCCACACCAAATGCCAGCAGGGTCAGTACCAGCACCTGCACCCAGTTCTGGCTGCAGTGAGGAGGCTGGCACAGCTCCGTCCTCAGGAGCTTGCAGGCAGGAACAGGGCACACAGCCCCCTCCAACACCACATCAGACACTGGGGTTTCCCATCTGGGTACAATTAATCTCTTTTTCAAGTGGATTCAGGCCTTGGGTTTGACACTCCCCAGTTTAAAGACCCATACCCTCCTCCCATGGTCCATCCTAGGCAGCACCTCCACTGCGATGCAGTCCCACTCTTGGCTCTGTCCACAACCCCTGGGCATCCTCTCACCACATCTTTGCCTCCACTAACCCAAGATCCCCATCAGGAAAAGGGCAACGAGAGCCAGGACAGACCTGAAGATGTGCAGTGCTGGTCCTCAGCCCAGGGGTGCCAAAGAGTCCTCTCACTTTGCTCTCAGACCCACGTAACCCCCTGGTGATTCATCCGCCTCTGAGATGTCCCCTCCAACCAGCTACTGCTTCACTTTTTAATCAAATCCTTTGCTTCCCTTCCCTCCAGGAGCCAGAGCCATTTTTCTATTACATACTGATTGATCAGGCCCTCGCGAGCCGCCTGTCAGCATCATCTTGGTGCTTCATTTCCCATCCCCACACAGCGGGTTGTGGGCTGAGCCCACTCGCTCCAGCAGCAGCAAACAGACACATAAACACATGCAATAAAGGAGAGGAGGCAGGGGGAAAATTGATCCTACTTTTGATTTGATGCCCCCAGCTCCAAACCCTGTATCAAAGAGAGGGAGCAGCCAGCGTTAACCCTGAAACACAGGAGCAGAGGGAAAGGAGGACATGGGGGTGAGCCCACAATGTTGCTCGTTGCCAGGAGAAAGACACTCCATCCTTGTGGTGTGCAAAAAAGCAGGAGGACAGTCTCCAGGGCTCCAGTGTTCCTTGTGCTAATGAGTTGTTTTCCACTGTAAGAAACAAGGAGAAAAAGCCCAGACTCTGCTAAACAAGGACTGTGGCTACACCAGGCCAAAGATCAACCACCCCCCGAAGAGAGTGCTGACAAGATGGTAAAAACATGGAATTAAACCTCTTTTCCCCCCCTATCGTTTGGCAAATGACTCCGATGTGTGCATGTGCATCCAGAAAAGGCATGGTGGTCCGTTGCTCCTGGGATTGCTGCAGACTGGGAAGCAGCCTGGGGAGGGTGAGTCGTACCTGCGCTCTGTGGGACAGACCCAGGACACAAGCCTGGTTGCCCGACCAAAGCAAAACCCCCCATGTCAGGTGAAGACAGAGGCCGGACAAGTCCATCCTTATAGCTGTGTCATCAAGCCCCGTCTCCTCTCCCAGCACCGTCCGGGGACGCGCTTTCCCCATGCCGCCCTTCCCCGGCTGCTGGCAGGGGGCTCAGCACTGCACGGGCTGCTGTCGGATCCCCGCCGGCCCCGAGCTGCCTTATCTGTGCTGGCACAGGAGCGCAGGGCTGCCTTGCCATCAGCCAGCGGCGGATTACGGGGGTTTATCGCTTCATTAGGGGACAAAAGGCGCTCAGCAGAAGGGTTCTGAGACAGTGCGAGCGGCTGATAAGAACCCGCCCGGCTCCTCAGACATCTCAGCCCTGTCTGGCACATCACAGGCTGTGGGACCCTGGTACAGAACAAGCGTTCGGGGCGCTTTGGGCACGGGCAGCGCTCGGGGAGTTACCGCAGCGCTGCCCGGACGGGCGGGGAGATGGGGCGTGGGATTCCCCCTCCAGCACCCGACGGTGGGACCGGGGCCCCCAAACCTGGGCTGTGGCTGCCCCCCCGGCTCCCCTGCATTGCCCTGTGCCCTCTGCACCGGGGACAGACCCCACCGGGCTGGGCCAGGGCACACGGGGGTCCCCGGCGGACTGGCAGTGGCAAAAGAGATCGAAAATGCAGGATGAATGAGGCACGAAGGCAACACGTGAACGCGTCAGTGGAAAATCCCCAAGAGATTTTCATTTTCCTTCCAAAGTTTCACACAACTCCGTGGCTTCTCCACCTTATTTCTTTTATTTTTTCCCTTCATTCCTTTTAATTAACAATGTAATGGAACTCAATTCATTTGCAATCTATTCTGGCAAGAAACAACCCTCCCCGGACTCCAAATGACCTGACTAATAGGGTTAGAGGCTGTAAAAAGTGCAAGACAAAATTTTTAGCTTCTTCTTACTAATTATCTTCCCTGAGCAACACGATCGTGCTGCAGCACAGCGGCTGAGCTGCGCAGGCTGCGGGGGACACGCGGGGCTGGTGACGGGGGACAGGCTCTGCCTGGGCACATTTCCTGCATTTCAAAGCTTAAAAAACCCTCTGAATTTCCCCTCAAGCTCCCATAACACGCAGCCCAGTACAACCAGTGTTTCTGGGAATGGGAATGGGGAGGGAGCAGGTGCAAGGGACTGGCAGACAGGGCAAGCTGGAGCTTTGCCACTCTAAGGGTAAGAGGGGAACGTGGATAAATAGGCTGACAGTTAATGCTATTTAGAGACAGACAGACACAGCAGGTAAATAATGATAATGATCTTCTAACGAGCTTGCATCTGCACAGCACCTTGCCTCCAACTGAATCCCAAAATGCTTTACAAAAAATAAAATTATCCCAACACAGTCTCCCAGCCCGTTCCTGGTTTATTGCCAGAACTGAAGGTGTGTGTGTGTGTGGGAATACTGACTCCTCCTGGAGCTCAGCTGTGCCCAGCTCTGGGCCAGAGCACTCTTTACTCTCGGGGCATCTCCCACACCGCACACCAGGATACGGAGCAGTTTCTAACCAGCTGCTGAGGCTCTATAGGAAAAGTCCCTCCTGCATTGCATCCTCAGATTTTTCCAGCCAGTTGCCTTCGACTTTTGGGAACCATCCTTTAGGAGCTCTTGTACTGTTTCTTTTAGTGTGTGACCTGAAAAAGAAAGCTCCGATCCAGCCCTTGGTTTCCTCCCGAACTCAGAGCAGAAGCTTTGAATACACCTGTTTTAGAGCAACCTCCAGATCCCGACCCCCCTCCAAGTTAATAACAACAGTAAACCTGAGCTGTTATTACCTCTCTGCAGGCTGGAATGGGTTTGATTCCCTGAGCTGCTTTCTCAAAGCATTTGTGTCCCAGACCTTTGGAGTTAAAGGTGAGTGTTCAGGACTCACTTCCAGTCCAGCTCTGCTCTAATTTCCAACTCTATTTGTTCTATTGAGTGGTTATCAAGTTAAAAATGCAAGGACTATGGATTTCTTTCCAGCTTAAACATCTGAAAACAAATGTGCTAATGAGCAATCTGATCACCATAAAAATGATTACTGACAGCACTTCAAGGACCCAACTTTACTGCCTTCAAAACCAGCAACAGCAGCAGAATGCAACTGGCTGTCCCAGGGCCATCCATCCAGCTTGGCCAGGGGGAAGTTCCAGATGAATGCTTACAGGAGAATAAAACAGGCAGAGAGCAAGGAAGGAAAGCCAGGAATCAAATCATCTCTTGCCAAAGCTGTTCCAATCCGTCTACAACTAATTCATGCTTAAGAGGCCAAAGGATAAGATTTCCAGATGCTCCAAATCTCTTCCACCACTGCAACTCAGCATGGCAGAGAGCAACACTCCAGTTGGGAAGGGACCCTCCTGAACCAGGTACAGTCTCACCAAGGGCTTTTTCCTGCTGGAGATTTCCTCCTACACCCTCTCACACTCACCAGGCAACCAAGATAGGCTTGGTCAGTCCTAAGGGGAAAAAAACCCCAAAAACAAACAAACAAAAACCCAAAGGAAAAAAACTTACTGAGCTACTGGGATCCAGACCAGCTTCGAGATACTGAATAAAATCCTGCCCTACTCCAGGGCTTGGTGAGTGATGGTCCAGTTGGTGCTGCCCATCTGTTAGGATATAATCCTCACTGAAGGAAAAAAAAGGGGGCATTAAAAACCAAATCCTGCACCGTTTAAACACAGATTGGAGATTTATGGGTGTTTCATTGCCCCTTGTTCCTCTGGTGATTGCCCATTTCGGGTGCTCTTTGTTTTCACAAACAACCACCTATTCTCTCTCTGCCATCACTTTACAGCCAGAAAAAGGAAGAGGTGCCAAAGACAAAGTTATTTAACATGCCGTTCTACCATCCCCTGGAACAGACAGGAGGGACAGAGCCAGCCCGAGGCCACAATCCCAGCACAGATGGGATCCTCTCCCGTGCCCTGGCACAGTGGCTTCTGTGCTGGCACGGGCGGGGCTGGCTTTGCCAGGCACTGGGAAGTGCTGCCGTGGGGATTCTCATCCCATCCCACCAGCCCTGAACAGGAGCTCCGTGGGTTGGTGGGAAATGCAAAGATCCTACAGGTACCAGGAAACAATGGCCTCATCCCCCGGTCCCAGACACCGCAGGGCAGCGGGTGCCCAGTGCCCACAGCCCAGGAGATCCCTGCCAGACCCATTCACACCAGGAACAGGTCATGGAGGAGGCTGTGAGGGATGCAGGAGGATGGCATCCGTGACTCAGCCACCCCCAAAATGAGGGCTCTTTCCACTCCAGTGCTGAAGAGACTCCCTCGCTGTGCCGACAGCCCAGAACCAGCCACAGACACATGCACTATTCAAAAGCTTTTCCTTCTGGGTAGGATTGAACGAGGCCAGGATTGCAGGCGGAGGAGGAGCAAGTGAGCTTAGCCTCCGATCCAAGGCGTAAGCAAGAGAGTCCCATACTGGTGTCTGGGCCAGAGCAGGCAGATGGAAACAACGACACAGTTGAAGGGTCACGTCCTGGGTTTGTCACTGATGTGCTGTTCCTTAACTTTGCTTTTGTCCTGTGTCTCCCCATATTGACTGTTCACATTGCAGCATCTTTCACATCTGCTAAGAGCTCACACCCTCCCTGGCATGGACAGCTCCAGTTTAAGAAAGTCTAATAGCTGGAATGGAATTTGGAGTACAAACAAAAAGGGAAAAAGGGCAACTACCTTCCCTCTGGTTCCCTACCCGTCCCTGAGGGCCCTGCAGCCAAAGCACCCACACAGATGGGCACAGTCTCTCTGCAGGTCTGCCCTGTGCAGTCAGCCAAGAGCAGACAGCATTCCCAGTCCTGGGGAAGCAGCAGCAACCCGGCCTGACTCAGAGGGCATGCCGGGATACAGAAAACACACTCCTGGCTTCAGATGAATTGGAAGTGAACCACAAATTGCTAAAACGATTTCAGGGGATGAAAGCAACTTCTCTGCTGACTAATTGGTGCTCAGAAGCAGCCCAGCTTTGAGGGGTTTCGCAAGAGCTACTGTGGGCATTCCTGCCCTGGCAATTCCAAGTCAGATTTGTTTTAAGCCCTCCTGCATCGGCAAGCTGGCTGTCCCAGTCGTGCTCTCCTGCTGGGATCTGAGAGCCAAGGGCTGATCCCACTGGCTCAGAGCAGACACCTGTCATGGGCTCCTGCCATGCAGAGCAAGTCACTCCAGCTGCTCTGCAGAAGGCACACAGGGAGCCAGATCCTCTCCTGGCACTGATGGCCAGCTCAGCAGGGCCAGTGGGACCAGCAAACTGCAGCCACCACTCCTGGCTGGCACAGGTACAGACAGCCCACACTGACCGAGCCAGAAAGGGCTGGTTTTATAGTCACCTTCTTGTCCTCGAAGGCTGAGAGCTTAATCCCAAGAGCTTTTCAAATGCTGGATAAACCTTGCCCTCACATCCAGCACAGCCCATGCCCAGCACGCAGGGTTAGGGAAATTTAAGAGCTAGAGAGGTCAAAGTACTTTCCCAGGGTCCCAGCAAGTACAAGCCGTTGCCTCCTGTACTGCACAGGGCTGATCCAATCGCTCCTTTCTTCTCCTTACAACCCAGGTCTGTAAGCAGGCTGGGAGAGGACACGTTGGGGGCTGCCCAGCACCTCACAGCCCTGCACAAGTCCAAATTTCTTCTGCAGATGGGTTGTGTAGAGGAAAGACTGAATGTGACATGGAGCATCCCACACACACGTCAGCAGAGCACAGCCAGCACAGCCCTCCAAGCCTCTGCTCCAGCCACAGGGAGGAGGGAAAACAACTGTTTCCTTCTCATAAAACACAGATTTTATTAGCTAGAAAAGTGAAATGGCTGTGCAAGAGAATGAACACCAAGACAGAAGAGAAACAAGAGATAGTGCACCCAGAACAGTTACTACAACTCTGTATTTTCCCCTGCCTCTTCTGAGCACTGATTCCTATCAACTTCCCCATCTAATCCCAGAGTGACCCTCTCGTCTCCTCTCCCCTGTGACTCTGACAGTGTCTAACTCAGCTCCGCGGCCAACGCGAATCGACCGGGGATGAATCAGGCGGCTCGTGGTGACACAGATTGCCACTTTTCACAAGTACTGCTTGGAGATCACGAAAACACATCCTCCAACAGAACACTTCAGAGAGCCTTCGCAAGCAATTAGCATCGCTGGGCTCCCGCCGGGGAGTGGGGACATTAAAGGGAACATGCTCCGAACAAGCACACAAACTCAGATTAGTTTGTTGACACCAGGAGATTAGTGTTTTCTCCTTGCTTGTGGGACTGCTCCCAGTTCCCAGGGAAGTCTCCCAGAGAAGGAGCTGGGTTTACTCCATTTATACAGTCCTATTCAGGGGACTCTTTTCACACTCCAGTTTGCCAAACAAGGACAGATCTTTGATTCCCAGCCCTGCCCATCACCTCCAAGTCAGGCCTGGCCATCTTCACAGCCTCTTCCCACCCCAGGACACCAAGCAGTACAGCCACCGTCCTTGGCAGTGCTCCTGGACCTCAGCAAGACACCAACTCCCACTGAGCCCACTGGCTGTGTAAGGAACCTGAGCACATTTGTCCAAGCCAATTCATGGGTTGAACCTCTATTCATTCACACCCCACTCACCAGTGCTCCAAAGCCCCAGGCCATTCTTTCTTAACCTAAATCTGCTGGTTTATACCCTCCTTTCATTCGTGGAGAGGTGACCTGCAGGGACCTGCTGCCCAGTAGGGACGGGGTAATCCTGCCAGTACAAACACTAATAATTACAGCATATTTACACCTTCCAGCTTGCACTGCACTGAATGAACTCATTTAAGTCAGCAACGGTCAAGCCAACAGTAACTTGTCTCCATCAGACCTGTGGAAGGGCCAGGGGAATTGCAGGAGGGAGAAGCCTTTTTATCCTAATTAAAGCACAACCTGGCAGAGCTCAGCTCCCACCTTTCCAACACCTTCCACCAAACTGCTTAATCACGGGCAAATGAGTTTCTGTAATTACAGCAGGAAGGGATTTATCTTGGGATGCAGAGGTTGAGCAGCACGACCTGCAGAGAAAACCAGTGTCAGCAAAGAGGCTGCTTTACGTGCCGGGGGATCTCCGAGCCACACAGCCAAGCTCCAAGTCTCTAAATCCCTCCCCGATCCATTCCAGAGCCAGCAAACATCAGTTTATGTGTGCTCAGCCAGCCCCTCGGGGGTTTGGCTGTGTGTGCTGTCTGGCACCAAACCTTTTCTCCAGGAGGAAGCAGAAGCATTCCCGGGATGGGAAGGATCCATGGCAGGTGAATAGTCCCCTGCACCATGCATGGGGAGTTTTGCCCTCACTGAGCAATCCAGTCTGTCTGCTTTTTCCTTTCAAGACAGATGAAGATGTTTTTCTGGGCTGGAAGGGGATTTGACCAGTAATTCTTTTGCTGCAGCAGTGCTTTGTCACAGCATGAGAGCCAGAGAGGCCACTGGGGCACTTCTGTCCCCAGTCACAGATACCCAGGGAAAGTGGTAAAAAAGGGCTCCTGCAGCAGCTCCCCCGTCTCTACGTTACATTCATCCCCTGCTCCTGCAAACAGCTGGAAAAGGAATTCCTAGGCTTCACCAGAGTCTTGTCTTTGCAACTGTGTTTAAGTCAATATTTATTCACTGTATATGGCAACTTTAGTCAGGGACTCAAGAAAACAAACACTCCTGCACAACACTGCCTGGGAAAAGCACGTTTTGACTTAGCACGATCTCCAGTGACTTCCTGTGGAAAGCTCTGGAGCACGAACTGCTCTTGGAAAGCTCTGGAGCACATGGAGCCTGGGAACCTGCCTGTACTGGCTGTAGTCGCCAAGACCAATGTAATGTGTATTCCTCTGCACAGAAGGGGCAGTTTAACTGAAGGGTCTGCAGCCAGCAGCCCCGGCCCAGTCCACCAAATACTTTATACATGCAAATAAGCACAATGGCTCCATCTGAAAACTCAGCATGAATTTTCCGTCTCTACAGCATCTCCAAGGAAAACAACAGAATTCATTCACAGGCCATCACAGAGTCTATTTCCCTATTCCCTCAACCTCCCTCAAAACTGAGAGGAAAATCATTTCCCTCAAGCTCTGGGTTTGGAATTAAGTACATGCAAAGCACTCAGGCCCCAGAGGAAATGCAAGGAACGCTTCCAAACACTGCCTGTCCGAGGCTGCTGTGGGCAGACCCAGCTCGCAGCCTCCAGAGCCTTCCCTGCCTTCCCGTGTCCTGCTTGGCAATTGTTTAGGAAGACGGAGCTGCACATCACACCTGACTTTCAGGACGTGCAGAACACACTCCCACAGGAGCACTTGGGCTCCCACAGTCTGTCCTTCTTTGTGCAGGGACTCTTTGCTTCCCACAGAGCTTTCCACCTCTCCTGGCAGGTTTGCGTGAAGGGCTGAGCAGGGTCTTGGCTGCACCCCTGGGAATCACTGCAAGTGGCAGCTCATGGGCTCAGTGGGAAGCAGCTTGGGCCTTTGGATTAAACTGGCAAAAACCATTCAAAGAAAAAAATCCCAGCAAATCAGAAGCTTCTGCTACACCCAAAAGCAGCAGGTTCATGCACTTTTGGAAGCACTTCTGAAAGGCTGATTAGATCAATACAGAGATGGAAAGCACAAGCAGCACAAAGGCAGCAGTGCCTTGTCTTATTCCACACAGACTCACATTAAAAAAAAAATATACAAAAACCAAACCAAAACAAAACCCACCAAGCCAAAAAACATTACAGTCGGAAAAGCAGAGCAGGAACAACGATTTCTTGATTTCCCATACTTTATTTTCCCCACCAGCAACTTCCAGATCAAACCCACTCACTTTAGAAGCCCAAGTGAGTGCATTTTGCCCCCCAGCTCATGCTGGGGTCTGCAAGTCAAGCTGAGCTCTTTGACTTCATACCCCGACCCCAAAAGAGCCCCCCTCCCCAGAGCTGTGATCACAGCAGCTCCATGGGCAAGCTGGGCAGGGGGCTCCGGCTCCAGGTCCCTCCCTGGCAGCTGCAGCCTGCTCTACAACAGTGAAAATTAGAAAAAAGGCTAAAAAATTAAAACTATAAACCAAAGCCCAATCAGCTTCATTTGTCTGTCTCAGGAAGACGCCCCAAGTTCTGGAGCCTATCCCAAGGACTCCGACAGAGACCCCACACTTGATGCTTTGCCCACCCCACAAACTTACAGCTCCCAGCTGTCACCCTTTCCCTGCTCTGCCCAGAGCCGGCACCAGTGCGGGACTTCCACGTTAATTAAAGGTTAATGAAGAGGATCAGAGCACAGACATCAGTGCCCTCTACTGGGACCAGTCAGAAGGGTCTGTGGGGGAGGGCTGGACACCCCGTGCGGCTCCACCAAGGGCTGGATGCGCCTTGGTGGGTGCAGGACCCGTGCGGTACCCGCTCAGGTGATTTGTCCTCCCCGGGGGCTGCATAGGCTTCTTCATCCCCATGCCCATCCCACCACCCTGCACAGCTCCCCCACCCAAGAAAGTCCGTGTTTGAGGCTCCTGCCATCGGGCAGGATGAGATGAAAGGGTCCGATAGGGAGCACTGGAGCGCACACGGCTGGACCGTCTCCTCACCCAGCCGGGCTCCGGCCGCGCCATCGGCTCGGCCAGGCACCTCCAACCACTCCCTGAATCGAGTTTGACAGTGCTCAGGAAAAGAAAATCCCAAGGGAAAGGAAAGGAAGGGGGAAGGTGAGCTTTACAATTTATAAAACCACTCTCGGTTTGACTGCATTAGCTTTGCCTTAGGCTCTAAAACACCACGAAAGCCAGGCAGGAAAGGGGGGAAGGGGGAACGGGGGAGGGAGGGGAGATGGCAACGAAGGAGAAAGCTGTAATTGCAATTGCTGGAATTCACTTTTAATGCTGGCTGCTGAATACAGTAAACACACTCTCGAGTCCAGGGAATAAGCATTGATTTTTTTCTCTTTTTTTTCTTTCCCTTTTTTTTTTTTTTCGAGTGTTCCAGTGAAAAGCTTCAAATCAATCCTGTTCTGTCAGACACTTTTTGCCTCTTGGCCTCCAATTACTCACTTTCCACATCCAGCCTTCCCAGATCTCACCTTTGCTAGGCACACCTGATGTTGAAGGAGCACTGTTTGATCAGGTATCCCACCCTGCACAGCCAACGGGGACGCACATACTCACCACACAAGAGACTTCGCCTGAAAAGCACATGGGAGCAAGAGACAGCCAGAATGTGGAGATGGGGTGCATGGGGATGTTTCTTCCTCAGCACCGCTCCATACGCAGCAGGGGTGATGTTTCAGGGCTCAGGCTGAAGCCCCAGGCTGGGCACAGGACTCACAGGAACTTGGTTATTAACTAAACCTTGAGCACCTGATGCACAGAAACACCCAGTACCTGGTCCCAGTGGGAACCTCCTCTCCCACCTGCCTCCCCCACAGTCCTCTAGCTCTCCAGGAGCCACAGTATCATGCACAGTCCCAAAGCTTCATTTTCCAGTGATGGCTAAGCAAAGGCAAAAGACTGGATTTTCCTTCCATGCATTTGCAGGTTACTGGTAACCTTTGGTTTCTCGCAAGTTTCCCAGAGGCAGGAGCAAAAGGGGAAAAAAAGCATGACCAGCACTTTCCTGCTCAGGTAACACAGATCCCAGTGAGTCCCATCAGCTGCAGACTCCCTGCTGGAAAGCTTCAAAGCAAGGGGAAAAGCGTCACTTAGCCAGGGAACAACGCAAGGCTCCTTTGTACCTTCCGCAGGGGCACACTGCCAGACTGCACAACGAGCGTGGCACTGGCTTTGATTGTCTCTCTGCATCTAATGCTGGGAGATAAGATGTGCAAGAGAACCACTCCTGAGCTATTTGTTCTCAGGGTTTTGATGCTTCATAGGATTCTACCCCCTGGATTGCTCCATTTTGTTAATCTGCTCCATAAACAGAGGAAGGAATATTAGATAGAAAGTCTAGATTGTGTGATAAGGGCAGCAAGCCCCATCATCACACAGAAGAGGAGTCACACACAGTCTTCTTTATACTCAAGGTTTACTCAATAATCTCAGAGGTCTTTTTCAACTTAATTGATTCTGTGAAGGTGAGGCAAATCTGATTCTTTGTTATGTTTTAATTCCAGGTAAGGCTTAAACAACTGCTCCTCTGCTTCTGTGGCAAAGGGAAGCTCCAGCTGCCCATGCTCATGGCAGGCTCCCTCCCACACTGTGGAGGCAGAGTGCTGTGCCAGGGCAACACCACCCACCACCCACCCAACGAGGAGGGCAGAGCTGTCCTTATGGCACTTGCAGGACCTGATCAAACACATCCCACTAGAAAGCCTCAGCTGAAATTTCCTAGGAGAAAACTGGGCTCTGTGTTTCTCCAGAACAGACACGGATGGAAGTGGACACATCCCATGGCTCCTGCCACACATGCTCTCCCTTTTCCTGCCTCCCTGCTTGCCCCACACAGCTCAAGACCTGGCACAGAGTGTTTTTTCTTATGTACCCAACAGCCAGCGTGAGGAAGAGCTACCATTGCAGTGACATGACCTTCAGCTGTTCACAGGAGAGACATTTCCTTCTGACAGCTCCCACATTCACCCTCAAATTATACGTATTGTATATGACTGTTAAGAATAATCACAGTATTTGTAGTGGTGTGTTAGGCACCAAATTATGTATAGGCGAAGCGATTAGAGAGCAGAACAAAGTGGTTGTTCATGCAGCTAATGGCCAAAGTACCACTATTTTCTATCAAGACGATTTGCAGCCACCGTAGCATCTTCTCGCTCCCCAGCCAGGATCAGCTTTGCGTGAAATCTTCAAAAGCAACTATGTTATCAGAAGTCTCAACAGCGGAGCTCGGAGAGGGTTATAACAGCTTTGGTAGTCTTTAATTCTTCTCACCCCACCACCTTTCCCTTCTGTCCCAAGTGCCTGCACTGTGAGCTGTGGCTGTGTTGCTGCAGCCAAGTTGTGTATCCAGCACTTAATGGCACTGAAGTTCTGCTGACTACCACTGTTAGATAAAAACCTGCACTTTGTTTACCAAAAATCAAAATCAATATCCATTTCAATTTGCTGTCCTACAAGCCTTCAGTCCCAGCTTCACATTCAGAGTCCTGTTCCCCAGGAGAAAAACAGAATATGCTCAAACAATATACAAAATATGTGCCCTGCACTATTACCAGAGTCTTTTCATGGATAGGATCTCCAGGTCCGCCCCACCCAGAGGTCCTCCCCTCTTTTTTCTGTGGATCTTCTCCAAAAAATCAACACTTGCCTTCTAAAGCCTGCCCAGGTCTGAGCTAGAAGGAACTCTACTGTGCCATGCCCTTGGAAATAATGGATCCAAGACAGTAATTAGCACAGGAAACCAAGGAGGAGACTGCTTTAATGGCAGATCATCCCATGAGGTAGGAAGGAAATAGCAGAACTTCTAGGGACAGGAGGAATCTCAGGCTTGGGCTGATGAGCAGCTTGTACCAAGGATGGAGAAGACAGTGCAGGAACTGCGGGGAAGGAAGTGGTGAATCTTTAGGAGCAGAACAGGAATGCTGGTGCCCTTGACAGCTCTTCCTCCAAGGTTGATGGAGCTGCCAGGAGGTACAGCATGTTCTCTCCTATTGATCTATCAATGTCTGCTCTCCAGAGCAGGGATTACTCACTTCTGATAACATAGCAAGGTTGCCTCTGATGAAAATCAATGGATCTGACTGCCCAGCCTTCATTTAATTACATGACACTGTAAATACAGCCGGAGCAGGGGACAGACATTCTCCACGACCACCTCTGCTCTGTGTCCCTTTCCCCAGTTTCAGACAAGTACCTTCCTGGGATTATCAAGATAAATGCCTTGATGAACAGACTTTTGCTGTCTGTTCTGTAGCCAAGGAAAGGACACGGGTACTTCTCCATCACATTGGTCCCCGGCTGGTAAAGCTGGCCAGGAAGAGAAGGACACCAGAGATGTGCAAGTACATTACTGGCAATTAGCTTTGTGGTAAGGCAGATTGGATTAAGACTGAGTGTGAGATCAGGTGGCGTTTTTACAAGCTAAATAAGCAACAAGCAGTTTGAGAGAGATTTCTCCCCCTGTTTACAAGGCCAACCAAGGCCAGGTTAATTAATCTCTCTTTCCAGCTGCCCTTCTCACTAGGGCTTGTTCTTCACTTTGAGCAAAGCACCCGAGACAGCTGCTCAGATCTCTCACATTGCAGGGTGATGAAAACAAAGGCACAGATGAAAATTGCTTTAGAGCTTAGCCTCTCACAGAAAACAAACGTGCCCATGCTGTAATTAGGACTAGGCATCCAAAAAAGCACCCGATCTTTGATTGGTGTTTAACCAGGGACGGTAAATAAAAATAACAACAATCCCTTCCCACATACACACAGGGAGACACAAAACCAGGCAGGCCTATTTTTCTGAAGCTCACAAAAGAGGGTGGTTCATCTCTCTTGATCCTCGTACAAAGGCAGATCCCAGGCACAGACTGTGGCTCTGTGCATGCTAAAACCCAGCAGCAATGCCCTATCAAAACAAGACATTCAAACACACACTCCTGCCCCTGGGGAGAGCTTATACACAGCACAGACACGCAGTTACGGGGTTTCATGAATCGCTCAGAGCTATTCAGCTCCAGCAACCAGGGCTGCAGTACAGAACATCATCTGAACGTGGTGGCACAGCCCCTGCCACGCTCCCAGCCAGCAGCTGGGTTAGGGACATGCCAACACTGCCATTTGGAACTGCCCTGCCTCCTCCTCCCCCAGACACGGTTTAAGACATTTGACGACTGTGATAAATTCTCACTTGTTTGTTTTAATGAAAAGGTCCCTGACAATGTTTGCTTTTCCTTGCCATTACCAGCACAATTAGAGCTGGAAGGCCAATCTGCACAGTGCCTCAGCCAGTCCTCCCCACACAAACATCCTCCACTCCCAAACACACAGCTCATCCCAGCTCCTTTCCCAGCACTTACCCAGGGAACAGAAAGCAAAAGCACAGCAGGCACCAGCAGCAGACACTTTCACAGTCCTGCAGCAGGCCACAAATTAAAACCCAGGAGCTGTGGTGCCTTAACACAGCTGGCAGTTCCAGGGAAAGGGGCTGTGGAACCATGCATTCATCCTATGAACACAGGGCAGAAGGTGAGGTCTGCCTGGTCAGGAGTTATCAGGAGATTGAAAGGGTTATGGAAGGGATCCTTTAGGTAAGGGCTCTCTAAGAAAAAAGACAAGGGAGGAAATAATACCCTTATGTCTAGATTATCTTATTTCGTAGCCCCCTAGCTATCAATTGCTTTGAGATATGACATGGATATCAGGAGGTAACTTGTACTCTTCCTGGCTATGGAACAACTCTAGAACAGGAAAACTGTTCCTGGCCCAGCAAGCTCAGAGATCAACTCCTCGTTCTCTGTTGTCAACAGAAAGACTGAGCTAAGTTACCAAACAGCACATCCCCAAGACCGTGTTCTTTTCTCAAATGTGTCTCAAATTGGATAACGTATTAGGAGATTGCTGGGGTGGAAAGGGCAGGATAGATGGACAGAATGCAATCACAAGGGCCTCATTTCTCCTGGAAGCTCTGTTAATGGACAAGGAGCCCTTTGGCACATAGATAAGCCCAAGGCAGAAGGTAGCAGTGAGGAAGACAAGGAAAATGCTTTCCAGGATTGATGCCTTCCTGTTCTACTGGCAGCTTGTCCCATGCCTTCCCTGCATCAGCATGCACACAGCACTCTGTGATGAGGACAATTCCCTGTCACACACACAGCAACAGCTGACCACTAATTAATCACAGTGCCAACACAGCCTGAACCTTCTCCGTTCCTTCCACATTAATTTATTTAATTTATTTCTGTATTATCACCAGACTCGTGACTTAACTTTTCTACACGCAATTGCAAAGGGGAAAGATCTGGAAACAATCACAGGGCCATGTAAAACAGGAAATCATTTCACACGTCAGGTCCCAAAGCCCACTTTGATCATGTAAATGCACACAAGTCAATTGGCTGTGGGATGGATGCCAGAGGTGGGTGACAGGTATTCCAGGCAACATCGGGACCCACAGCCACAGCTGCTGGAGCCCCTGCACTGGGAAGAGCATCCCTTGTCCGTGCTGACTTTGATGGAGGGATGCCAGCTGGCGTCAGGGAACATTTATCTCTTGTCACACAGCTCCTCTGCAGAGCTTGACAGCAGTGCTGGGAACACTCACGCCCAGGAGCAGACTCTCCTTAAGTGGATTCAGCAGACCTGGGCCAGTTCTCAGCTTTAGGAACCCCTGGCCTGCAATGGCCCGGCCCAAACCATGGCACAGCCCAGTCTCACTAGATTTAGTTCAGAGCTCCACACTTGCACCCTCTGCAATGCTGCTTTCTTCCTCTGAGCTCTTCCAGCCAAGCTTGTTAAGCCTCATCACAAACTGTAAACCTCAACCCCGAGTTCCAGCACTGCCTCGAGCTTGCCACCCAAGCGTTGGGAGATCTCTGCACGACTCAAGCAAATCATTTAATCTCGGTACCTCATTTCCTCTAAGGGTTTGTTTCTCCTCTATTTTTGCATCTCTGGGGTCAAGACCATCCCTGGGTTGAGGTGCAAGGTCTGGCACTGGGGGTGCCCGGCCACACAAACAGGGTCCAGCTGTGATGGTGATTCAAATGCTCTCCCTGCTCCCACGCCAGGATCCAACAGCACCTCCCCACAGGAGCTGCACCAGCAAACGATTAATTCCCAAGTGACTTCTACACGAGATACAGCTTCCAAAGGCTAATGACAGCACACGTGCTGCTGCGGCACGCGGAGCTGACCGAGCAGCTTATCGCCTTCCCCTCAGCTTATTACACCTCGGCAGCTTTGTATCTGGGAAAAAGGAACACCGGGAAACCATCTCACTGGGAGCTCTCGAGCAGGGCTGGCACAGCTTTGAAAGCAAAGACCTGAGATAAACACAGGTACGGTTCTGTCAGGGTCTCTTTATCTCCCTGAGGGGTCTGTGCAGGCAGGGCAGGAGCCCACGGACATCTCGCCAGGGCACTCACACTCTGTTCATTCGGCTGTCCATGGGGAGAACACGGTGCCTCTGAAAGGTTTCTGATTCCCAGCAGAAACGGCAGGTACCATCAATGCCCTGAGCGGGCACAGTCCAGGGAGCCACCACCGCTCCCCCAGGACTTGGAGCCAGCACCCCCAACTTGCACAGAGCGCCAGGAGTTTGAGTTCAGGGCAGTGGAAGCAGTTGGGGGGGGAGTGAATTTCCATCCCTGGATTTTGGGAGGCGCGGGCGCGAGGGGAGACTCTCCCTTCCCTGGAGACCCCAGGTCAAAAAAACTCCCCGGGGAGATCACGGTGGGGGCAAATCTGGGGCACAACAGTTTGGCTCAGGATGCTGAGCAGAAGTGTCAGGGGCAGGAGCGGCTCCGTGTCACCCGCGGGGCGCCAGGCCCGGCTGTCGCATCCCGCGCAGCTCCACGTGCAGCCGAGCTGTGCCCGCTCGGGCGGAAGGGACCGCGGCTCCCTCCGCACGCCCGGTGCCAGATCCCCTCCAGTATGTGAAACAAAGATGTCAGCTCCCTGTGACAATGAAATTGCAGTTTAGGGAAGCCCTGTACCTGTCAGGAAACAAAGCCCTGACCCTCAGGCTGCCTCCAGAGCTCTGCAGATCGCTCGAGCACCGCTGTAACAGGCTTTGTTTCTGCTTGTGAGTGAGGGAAGAGAGCATCATCCTCAGCCACCAGCAAGAGTGAACACAGACCTGGTGGAAACAGCCTGTGAAATTAATGGAAATGGCTTCACTCCCCCACAAGGAGCAGAGGAGCCTTCAGCAAAAGGGCTGGAAACTCAGACATCCTTCTGCCTGCTTCAGCAAGTGCCATCACTTTCAGCACCTTGGGAGAGGAGATGATGGGCTGGCACAGCCTCCACCCCACATCCTGACCCCCAGCTCTGGGCACAGCTCACACCCCAAGGGACAGGGAGGTGAGAAATGCAATGACATGGCCAAGAGCCCTTCCTGGCCCAGGGCAGCCCTGAGTCTGTCAGAGCAGCCATGGGGGGCTGGAACAATGAGTTGGGGAGGCAAAGAACTCGGATCTAACCCAGATAGGCAGCAATGGTTCAACCACATCCAGTCCTCAGTGGGGGCAAGCTCCAGTCACCAGCTTGACTTAAGCCCAAGCTGCCTGGATTCCCTCTTCTTTTAGCTCAGTACAGACTCCTCTTTTCTTCCCCTAGCATGGATCAATCCATGGAAATGAGCTCAAAGACAGGATGCTTTGTTGGTGGATGCTTAGAGATGCAATTTAAGGCAGCAAACGGCATCCTGGAGCCCCAGGCAAACTCCCCGCAGAGAAAACACCAACATGTTGTAAAGCAGCTTACTCCTTTCATTGTGGCCCCCTCGGGCTGAGGGAAGCCGTGAGGTGAGGGCGGGTGGGCAGCGCTGCTGGTGGCACAACGCAGGGGGGTCCTGCCCCACATCAGCATCACTCAGCCTGCAGGTGGGCTTCCCTGCCTCGACAGCAGAGCATGCAGAGGCAGAGTTACTAATTAAAATCCCTCAGAAAACTGTTTTGGAATGGAAAAAAAAAAAAAAGCAATAGTAGAAAATAATTAAAAAAAAAAAATCTCAATTGCAAAGTTCCTGACTGAACTGTTTCATTCCCATTTTGCACCACAATAGGAGGAACGCAAACAATAGCTGAAAGGAGACAGCTTGATTGTCATGAAGCAAAGTGCCATGTTCATTTTTCATCAAATGTGGGTGAATCCTATTAAAAATATATATATATATATATCCATTTCCTCAATTCATTATTTCCTGCCCTAAGAAACACCAGCCCCTCAGGACAGCTCATTCCCAGCCTTGCTGCCCTCAACTGCAGCTGCAGAGATGCTCCAGTTTCTTCTCTCCCACCTCCCTCCCCAACCTGAGAGATGTGGGAAGGAAAGATGTGGAAAGGGGCATTCCAGGGCTGCCATTCTGTCAGTGGCACAGAAGGGCCATGTCCCTCACAAGGCCCAGCCACGGTGCCACAGCTTCTCCCCATCAGGCTGGACATGTCCAGCCACCCACAAGGCGCCTGTCCCACCCAGCAGTGGCAAAGAGGAGGAACACGACGGGAGCTGTGCCAGCATCACCGCCAGGAGGGCTGGGAGGGCCTCCCTCACTGCCATGGCACCTGCCCGGGGCGGCCCTGGCAGGGTGACAGCGCCGGGTGACAGCGCCGGGTGACGGCGCCGGGTGACGGTGATGGGTGACACCCGTGTTCGGGGGTTCACGCTGCTCCCACACCGTTCCCATGGCGACGCCCGCTCGGTGTGGCGTGTGAAACACTCCATTCGCTTATTGATTGAGCCGCCGTCAAATTCAATCACAAGTGAAAATGGATTTTTTAATGCGACTATTAGCTGCTTTTGAAAGGCAAATTGAGTTCAGTTATACCGAGTCAGCCATCAAAAAACAATTTGCCGTCAGCCAGACGGTCAGGCGAGGAGCCCGGTCTGGGAGAGCCACGCACCCACGGGCTGGGAGACCCGAGACAGCAACTGAAGGGAAATACGGCTTTTCCTCCTCAAAGAAACACTGCCTGAGGATGATGAGGTGTCAGGCTGGGCTCTGAGGGGCTGGCACGGACACTGCTCTGCACCTCTGTGACCCAGCGTGGCTGGAAAGCTGTCACCTGCCCTGGTGGGTTCAAAGAGCAACAGGAGTGAGTTTCCACCCAAAAACCCAAACAGGGCTCCAGGCTGAGCCAGACGGAGTCTGCCCCAAATATCGAGTGCACGAGGTGAAGCCAAGACGAGAAGGACACATGAGCCAAGTGATTGCACCAGGCTGCTGTTCACACCGAGACCACCAAAGTGAAGCCAAGGCAGCTCATCCCCCTCCACGCCACCCTGCAGCCATCACGACTCAACAAAGCTCATTTCCTTCCAGCCGCTGGAAAATAAGATTTTTCCCTCGTTGATTAGGGAAGCAGATTCCCATTACTATGTTAAGTGAGGATCAATGTTTCAGCCAAGTCTGAAATAAGCCCTGTCTGGCTGAGCACACCAGTTTTCCCAGTTTGGTGTTGAGCACCATCCCTGAGGGGCATGGGCAGCGTTGCTCCAGGAAGGAGATGGAGGAAGAAGGTTGGAAAGGACAGGGCAGTTTTTTCCTAAACTTGAAGTTCAGAGAAAACTCTGCCAGATGTGGCTGGACTTGCCTGTATACACATATCTATAAATGAAAAACTCTGTGTGTGTAAAAAAGCCACTTAAAAATAAATACATCTTTTCCCTACAGAGCTCAAGGACTATAATATAGTCCATTAATTGTAAACCCATTGTTTTTAGAAGCCCTCAGAACCTAAATAAGCAAACCTCAAATAAATAAATAAAAAAATACAAATGCAGTTTCACTTTGGGGTGCCAGCCCTTCCAATTCTCCTTTCAATCCCATGAGCAAACTTACAGGCATTATTAAACACTTGCAAAAGCAGTCCAGGAATTTCTATAGCAGCATAATCCAAAGATCTGCTTTCAAAGAGCCTCTGCTTCCCGCAAAGCTCCAGCCTCAGCTAATGAGAGCTTAACCACATGTTTGTGGCAGATGAAATAGTATCATTTTGCAATTATTATCATTCAAACATTATTTATTTAACCTGCAGCCACATTATATTGACTGCAGAATTGCTGTCATTTTTACTTTTGATGACTCTCTTATTGAGCTGAGCGTGAGGAATTGTGCTCAATGTTCCCAGTGTGGGAGTTGCTCTCTCCCTGTTAACTCCCCAGCCAAACTCCAGTCTCTGCCCCAGAGCTGGTGGTGTTTGGTGCTGGCATCCCTGAACAGTGGCCATTTACAGGCCTTTCCCCTTCTTTTCCTCTGCTCCACCTTCCTCTACTGGTCAGATTTGGGGAATGAATCCATTCTGACCACCACCAATACAAAGCACCACGCACCAAAATGCTCCAGACACCGAAGGACAGAAAGCAGACTTGGTGCCACCTGTTCAAACCCCCCCCCACCAGTGGCTCTGAAAGCTCCTTTATAATATCTGTAGAGGGGCTGAGGGGCTCTGTGCACCCCATAAAGTCCAAATGTGGAGTTAACAGACTTCCTTGTGCTAAAAATCCTTCCTCAAGCAAGCAGCAAGGTGCCACCCCTGGGTTTTGCAGTAATATAAACACTAAGGGGAGTACAACTCCAGATCTGAATGCAGGCAGGGTGAAATCTGCCCTCCCTCCCTCTCCTGGCCCTGGTTCCTCCCTCACACGTCACTCTCCTGAAGCCTTGCAAGATGCATTCACACAACAGGAAATCCAACATTCCCCCTTCGCCGTTTTCTTTTTTCCTCTCTTTTAATTTTCCCCGAATGTAAATGAGGAAGTCATCTCTCCTCCGGTGATGAAACATCTGCCTGGAGAAGCTTGCAGTGCAGTGCAACATATTTTGATCCCTGCTACATCTAATTACAGAGAAGAGAAAAATCACAAAGCAGAGTTTGGGACTTTTTTTCCCAAAAAAACACAAGGCATCTGAAAAATAGTAGAAAAGCAGCAGCACCAACAATCAGCAGAGGCAGCTTCCCCATCATCCTTGAAAAACAGCACTAGAACACAGAGCCCCTTTGGAACGAGGGATTTCAGAGCGAGGTAGGGAAAGATTAGTTGTTTGTGCCAAGGACACATTGGAACTGAGTCAGAATCTCAGTGTCCTCAAAGCCAGAGACTGCTCAAGCCAGGACACAGCAATGGACCTTCACATCCATCCTTTGCGGTTCCCCAGTGGGTATTGGAGGTCAACTTGCAGCTCCTTCACACCTTCTCCAATGCACGAGGAAGGGAGGGAAGTGGGGGAAGAGGCATTTGTGGGAAAGATGTTGAGCCTTAAAGAGCAACTCACCTTCACAAGTTTCAGGACCCACCACACCCTTGATCTTCAGGAGCCAAGATGCGGAGGCAGTGAAGGCAGGCTGGCTGTTCAGAGTGGGATGCACTGGCTTACCCCAGACAGGGTTAGCAATAGTGCTCCAGAAGGAAGTCAGTGTTGTAGGGAAGATCTGGAGACATTCAGATACAGCTTCAACCTGGAAATGGCAGGGGCAGAGCCCTCACTTTGGCCTCGGTTCCTGAAGAAAGCACACTGACAACAGGGGAGGTCTCAAAGGCACAGCAGGCACCACCACCCACACCCCTCGCCATTCAGGAGGGGCTGATTGCCTCCCTTGTTTATCCCTGAAAATTTCACTGTGAAGCACTAGAGGGGTGCGGCCTCCAGCCGCTCGAAAATGTTGTTCACCGCAGGAAAGAGAGATTTTAGAAGTTCAAAATAAAGCCCTAATCATAATCGCTGCTCTTTCCCTGTTTTGCTCTTCAAGCTCAAAGGGAGTCCATGGCTAACCAGAAACAAACGCCACCTCTAACAGACCTTGCATGGCAAGGAACCAAGCGCAGCACCTGGGGAGCTGCTCAATGGCTGCACTGGAGATGACAGGCTGTTTATAGCAGCTCACAGAAAGGCAGTGCAAAATAAACAGAAGGCTACCTGCCTTCCACCCTGCTCCCTCTGAATTTCAAGGGAAAACTTGATTTCTTTCTAAATGTTTCAAGTTTCCAGAGGAGGAAAACAAAATGCTGCCTGTGATGAATGGAGTTTGGCAGCTGCTGGGGACAGGTATGGCACTTAAAACCACAGGAAACTGGCCCAAAACCTTCAGATGCCACAAGGAAACAAACAGCTGATGGGAAGGATGCCTAGAGATAGGCAGGGGGGTCCCAAGTCCCCATTTCTCTTCACAGGTATTTGTCACCAGCGTTCTGCTGGCAGACGGGCCCCCATCCATTCTGCCAGCCAGCTCTTTTCCAAAACAATTGCTCAAAGGACCAGACTTGCCGCTTCTTATCCTGCCTGAGCACGGAGATGCACAAAGTGAGCAGCAGGTGCCCATCTCAGGCCAACAACACACGGTGGTTTAATCCAAGTCCATCTATGTGCAAAGAACAGGCTGCAATAGCTGGAGCCTTCAGAGCTTGTCACCACCACGAGGAAAACTAGTGGATACACTGCAAAATCATGCCTGCTATAGGTCCTCTGAGACACTCCTGAAAGGTCATGTCCCTCCTCATTGTAGGTTTCCACCAAGCTGTGTCTGCCAGGGAAAAAGAAAAAATACAACCCTGGAGCTCTCCAAGATGGAATTAGTCCTCTGAATTCTCCCCTTTGGGCACATGCACACGTGCGTGGAGGGAGCACGTAGTCACCTTCACAGAGCACCACGTACTCCTGTTCCACGAGCAGCACAGATCTGGTGTTGACAAGGTCAAATGCAAGAAGAAAACTCACCCTGGGCTAACAGGAAGCAGAGAGTTGGAAGATTAGTCACCATCCAGATGTCTGAGTTTGTTGGGAAATACACCAGCTGATGAGGGGTGGAGGACATGAGAGATCCAGGATGGTGCGGGACTCAATGCTGGAGTTCAGTCCATGGCTCTGCCCCCAATCCAAGCGACATCTGCTTCCCTCTCTGTGTGCCCTGATTCACCTCTCAGTCCCCATCTCCTCTTGGAGCTCTGGGAGCTCTCTGGGACTTGCCAAGGGCAAGTTCTTCCAAGCACAACCAAAATCCCCAAGTGCCCTGAAAGCAGGGTCAAAGGGAGAACTGGTCCTAACCCCTCACAGGACAGCCCTGAGAGAGAGGGGCTCCCTCTCAGCTATTTCTGCTGTCTCACAGGACACAGGACAGCATTCCCAAGCGAATCTGTCAGTCTGTTTGGAACACCAATGTTTGCCTAAGCAAATAGCTTGGAAAGCTCCACAAATAGCAGAAGAGTTGGTTAATTGGGGAGAAGTCAGAGAACCGCAGAGAAAAACACATGCAGGCAGCACCAGAGGCAGCAAAGAGTGTGGCTGAAGGGGTGATGGTTGAAGGGCTCTGGCCACCCCAAGGGCAAGTTTGCCCTCCATGCATTGTATTCTTGGTCCCTATGCTGTCAACAACACTTTCTGCATGTGTAAATAGGACGATAGTCCTGCAATTACATGGTAATCAGAGGCAAATTACATTCTTGCTGTTTACTTTCAGTGTCCTTAATTAATCCGGTTATTAGACGATTAATGAAGCTTGTTTGGTGAAAAACTCATAGCATTTACAGCGAGAGCTCACGCATGCACCCGGCTGGCAGCATGGCCAACGCTGCCTGTGCCCAGGGCCAGGGCAGCAGGGTGACACTGCAACCTGCCCCATGGTTCAGGGGGCTCAGGGCTTGGGCTTTCCTGCCAGGCTTTGCTCCACCACTGCCCCACAGGGGCTCAGTCCTTGAGCTTGGGTCAGCCACCACATCTCAGCCCCCGCAGCCCGGGTAACGAGGGTGGGCTGGAGACACACACACACCCCTCCCACACCAACAGCTCCCACCAGTACAGAAGGTGCTGGAGAAGACTCCCAGCTCTGCGCAGCCTCCAGCCCCCGTCTTCCTTCCATCACAGCCCACTCCCAGGACACCCTGCCCTCCCCAAAGGTCACCCCAGCTCGTGTTTGGTTAAGCTGTCGCTAATGAAGTGGCATGTTCATCTAATGATCAAATTGCTGCACCAGGAGCATGAAAGGCTGAGGAGAACTAATTAAGAAGCTCATTTGCATACTCCAGCGTTTCCGGTGCACGTATGGGGTTCCCATAGCAACCAGTACAAAAGCTGGTGATGGTGTGTGGGTTTTAGTGGGTTTTAAGTGCTGTTCCTTCCCTTTGTCATCCTCTGCAGATCACAAAGGCTCTTCAAGGAAGGTGTGGTGACACCGGGCTGGGGAGGGGGATTTCTGCACAGCAAGGGGGGATTCAAACATGCTGTGAGCAGAGTGGGGGGCTGAGCCCACTCCCAGTGCCATCCAACTCAGACACTTGGGGAGCATGGACTTTGGGGTGGATGCACAGCCTGAGGACATACGTGAACATAAATCCCTGACCTGATACTGCTCTATCAGAGACCTTCATGAGTCACTTTGGTCTCAGCTCCATGAGGAGTGCACAGCTCCAGAGAGAACTTTGCAGGGGACTGCACCAAATTCCACAGCATCCCAGTCTTCTGAGGAGGGGCTGGTTGCAGGGACCCCAGGATAATGCTCGCAGCACACAGGACGTGTCAAGCACTGGGACCCTAAACACTGCATCCCAGTATGGGGAAGAAGGAAACCAGGAACACACTGGTGAGAGTGTCAGACCCAGTCGCAGCAGGTTTCCCGCAGTGGAGTGCAGTCCAGCACCAGCTCCTTTCATCATGTCACTTTTTCTAAGCACCAGGATTTCTTTTCTGCTTTGTATTTCTGGCAAGAAACCTTTGCATTTAGATAAGGAATAAAGCCTGGGATCAGATCTGAACTCTGCAGCAGAGATCAACATTTTAATGAATTAAATATAGTCTAAACTGAATGTAACCTTTTAGTGCTCACATTTTTGAGTGAGACTAACTTAAAGAAAAAGCCAGCAATCCAACTCATTTCAGCTTTCTCTGGCTGTGAACTGGCCACAGGCCAATCAATTATCTTGAATTTATTCGTTATTCAACTTCCCTCTGACAGCCAATTTCCAGGCTGTGAATTGCAGGTGAGCAGTTCCTCCTGCCATGGCCGTGCTCCCATTCCAGACCAGTTTGCAGGCAGTGGTTTCACTGGGCTACCCGGGAGCAGCGCTTGGCCCAGGAGCAAGGCAGGATGCTCTGCTGGCACGTTCAGCGTCAGACAGTGCCAGGGGGATTGGAGGGACATGGGCTGTTTGACATCCAGCAGCAGCATTTACAGATGCAAATAGAGCCTGAGCTGCAAGGAGCATCCCCCAAGGGCTGCGCAGCCCTGTCAGGCCTGGGAAGAGACATTTAATTCCTCCCCGTTAATTTGTTGCTGTGCAGGGAGGGCAGAGCAGCTCAGCCCTGCTCCAGCAAAGCGTGCTTGGTCCCAGAGATCAGATGCTGCAGCTGAACGTGAAGATGTTTGTGGGGCTGTGCAGGGCAGTGTTGGGAGTGGGAGGCACAGGGATGAGACCTCAGCTGGGCTGCCCCTGCTCACCCACCCTGGGCTGCCCCCACACCAGAGCCGGATGGCTGGGGGCAGATGGAGTGGGCCTGCCCCTTCCCAGGGCACTGGGAAGGGAACGATGTTGAGGACCCAAACAAGGCAGGAGAGGAAGCAGAGCTGGTGCTCCCTGCAGCCCCCACCACAGTCACACTTCAGTTAGAACAGGTGCCAGCACAGCCAGGGCTGAGGAGACCTGAACCTCTCACCCCTCCACTTGCAGCATCTCACCTCACTATTTCCCATACTAACACAAGAGCCCTTCCCTGTCCCCAGCATCCTGGAATGATCTCCAAAGCCTTCAAGCTGGAAGAAGTCCCCTTGCCCGTCCAAAGCCTTCTCCTCCCCTAACATTGTTTTCGTTTTCCCCTCCCCCCCCTTTTTTATTCTCAATAAAAACATAATTACAGGCTTTTAAAAAAAGCAAATTATAGTGACATACTTTAATTATCTCCAAGCAATGGAGGACTAAATTACACAGTCAGAGATTCGGAGGTTACCTAAAAATAAAAGCAAGAAGCTTCATTAAATGCTAATTGCAGCTTTCACCACTGAAGTGAGATTTCAACACAGGCCGCCATTGACTCACTGGGCCCTACAAGTGAACATTGGTGCTGGGGAGAGACCCTTGGATACACATCACATGCCCTCATCCATGGCTCCAGCCACAGGAATCACTCCAACAAGGAGAAACCAGGCTCTATTCTGCCTCTGGTCCTTCCCCAGCCGCAGGGCTGGATGCTTCCTCCTCCCTCCAGGGCACCCACTGCCCCCCTGAGACCCCTCAGAGGCATCACTCATCCTCCCAGCAGCACTGATGTGCTCATCACAGCTCCTCAAATGCTTTGTAGCACAGACACGAGCTCCAGTTGCTCCCTGCAGAGCTGGTCCCCCATTACATACGGAATCACAGCACCTGCCTCAACTCTGCTGCCCTTCTGCCCTGAACACAAGTCTCACCTTGCTCCACACCTTGGCTCTCCTGTAGCCAAAACAGGACTCTGAGGGTCTCCCTGTGGGAGAGGAGCTGGATGGAGTCCTGTGATGGAGCAAGGAGCAAGCCCTGCTTTTTCCATCCCCTTCCACAGCTGTAACAGATCTCCTGGCCAGAGGGGCAGGGGGATGGTTTTCCCCAAGACATGGGAAGCAAGGCACGAGGTGGCTGGCAGACTGGAAAATTCGCAGAGAAATTATCTTGTTTTTCCATTTCCTATCGAGTTGGCCTAATTATGCCACTGAAGTCTGTAATTTGCCTCTCACAGAAGAGAGTTAATGAGTGGTTCCAGGCTGCTGTCGCTCCGCGCGGGGCCGGGGCGATGAGCCCGCACACAGCTCCCGCTCCAGCCCCCAGCCTTGCCCTGAGACCCCAGAAGTTCCCACTTCTCCCTGGAGAAGGGAGCTCAGGAGAAAAGCTGGGGATTGGAAACAGCAGCTGAGGATAATAGAAAATTCCAGGAAAGGGGAGATATGAGCAGGAAACAGAAGGAGCTGGCACCCACCTGGGTTTTTCTCTCCACTTCTCAAATTCCCAGAAAAAATGGAAAATGTGCAGGTCAACCACTCAGGGAACTCAGGCAATTATTGCTGTTTAAATTCAATAGCCCTTCACAGAAATACAGGGAAAATCAAACAAGTGCTTTTAATCTGTAAGGGAGGCGAGGAGGAGAAATGATGGTACAGATTTCACAAGGCACATCCTGTGAAAAAAATACATACACAAAGTACCAAAAACTAGGAATCTGATATCTAGGAATCAGAATCTACTCTGCTCTTCTTCTCAGCCACAGGCAGAACTACCCTCAAAATTACTAAGCAAAGCAGAAACTGGATCCTGGATCCACCAGCTCCCCTCTGCAGGCATCCACACAAGGGCCTGGCTAGATCCCCATCCATCTCAATGGCTTATAGAGAGCTCCTTTTTAATTAGCTTTCATAATCAAGTAAGTGTTTTAGTGTTAAAAAGCTCTGTATCATGAAGTGCCATGCAAAATTAATCAGCTGTGTTGGGGGGGGGTCACTACATCCACTGGAATGTGCCCAGCACTGGGAGGGACATGGGTTGTTCAGCAGCACAGGGACAGTGACAGCCAGGGCAGGTTTGGGCTGGTAAAAACAGGGCCATCTCTGGAGGGCTCAGAGCATCCCTCCTCACAGGCACAGCCACAGAAGGGAGGGACATACTGTAATCAAGGCAGGATCAGCCTTTCCAGTCATTATCAGGCAGAATTCGGGGTGAAAGCTGCTTGTAAAGCCAGTAGAGCAGTATCTTCAAGCTAGAAACAGCCCCAAGACATCAGCTCGGGTTTTCTGAGAGCCCTCTGAACCAGGCAGTGCCTCACATGTGATCCGACAGTGATGGATGCGCTGGGAACGGAGTGGTTTTTTCTCCTGAGAAGCTCTTTTGACAAGTATGATCTTATCAAAGTTTCAAGCTTTTCATTACGCTTTCTTCTCTTTTTAACTCCTGCCTTCAAGCCCCGCTCTGTCCCCTGTGCACAGGCAGGGAACGGGTGTATTTCCCTCTGGCACGGATCACTGGCTCAAGCTCCCTGCCCCATCTCCTCTCAGGAGGACCCCTTAGCAGCAGGAATGCCTGGAGAGGAAGGACGCCAAGACCTGTGCTCTCCCAGAGTGTGTGGCCACCCAAAACCTTCCCTTGTCAGCCCAAACCAAGTCACCTCCTGAAGCCAAGTCACCAAGAGACAGCAAACGCCGAGTGCAAAACCAGGGTCTTTTATTAGAAATCTCCTCGTATAAAAATGATCATGCTCTACACAGTCATCGAATAATTCATAAACATCCAGGCACTGAACTTTGTTTTTTTTGTGTGTTTTTGTTTTTTGACTGGTCAGTACATAAAGCAGACGTATTTCAATCCATATGGTCATCACATACATTAAGGAACCACCTATAGAAATCAGCACTTTGAACACAGTCTAGGTTTTATTTTATTTTATTTTGTTGACTGGTTTTTTATGTAAATTTTATGCATTTTTATTTATTTTTCCTTTTCGCAACATATAGAATTTGGTAGGATATTGGGGAGAGTGTGAAGAGGGATAGAGGAAGACAGGAACAAAAGAAAACGGAGGATTAAAAAAAAAAAGAGAGAAAACAGAAGGTTCTGCACAACCACAAACAATCTCACAAATTCCAGAAAAGGGAAAATGTTGGGTCTCTTTTTTTTCTTTTTCTGCCAAAATACAGGAAAAAAAACCCCAAAGACTTGCCGAAGTCTGTCTCCTCTTCCCCACGCTCCGTCCCCCCGCTCCGCTGGTCCTCTCCCTCCGTGGGAGCCATGCATCGACACCGTGGGCGGTGGAATAATTTTATTGTTTCTGTATGTATTTTTTGCTGCTGTTGATGGCCGCTTTCCCAGGAGCTCTGCCCTGTGGCCCTGCGGGATCGTGTCCCCTGGCTGCCACCTCCCCATCCCAGGGTCCCGCGAGGAGCGGCTGGGCTCCCTCCCGGCTGTGGCACCCGCAGTCCCTCTGTGGGCCTGGAGCTAAATCGCATGGTTGCTGTAGCTGACGTAGGTCTGTTTGGTGGCCAGTGCTGGAAGGAGAGACAGAGCTCGCATGGATCATTAATGGAGTCCACCCTCCCCTTCTGGCTCCCGTCCCACACTCGTGACCCAACCATCACCCCACACAGGGATGTGAACAGTGTTTGCTCATGGATCCGGCCAGCACTGGCACACAGGATCCTTCCCTGTGAGGGCACGGAGCTGTGGCAGAGGGGCTGAGCCCCATGGCAGCCTCTAAAGAGAGTTCATTCTGAAGGGAGACCCCAGGCCGTGACATGAGCCGTGGGAATGTGCTCTCAGGCTCCCATTCACTTCCATCAGCAACCTCCTACAGACAGACCCACAGGTGCTCCACATTCCCAAAGCTCAGCTTGTCCCAGTCCTGCAAGGCACAATCTGGGGTCCTCCTGCTCCCCACGGGGTTGTGCCACTGCCCTTGCTGGGCACGATGCTCTGTGGAGATCCCCCATGAGGCCCCCGGGCACCACAGGGCTGAGCAGGCACACAGACACCCTCCAGCCAAGGACATGGGTAGTGCTGGCACAGATGGCAAAGCCCAGGACACCCTGAGCAGCACAAATGTGTCCTCTGTGGAGCCATCCCATGGCACGGCATGGAGGGGACACCCAGCAGCTCGTGGTGCCTTGCTGACAATTGAACCTTGCTGCAGGTTTCCAACTGGTGTTCCCAGATAACAATTAGATAGAGCAGAAGAAATTAGAGCTGACAGAGCTATTTGTTATCTGTGATGTTTTTGTAGCTGATCTGCCCATATCAAAACCCTGTGAATTATTTATTCTGTTGTTTATTTAAGGATACGTGACCTGCCAGTGACAGAGTGAAACATGTCCCCTTGGAGCGGCACTGACATCCCCCCCAGGTCTCCTGCCCCGAGCACTGCTGTCATGCCCACTCCCTGCCTTGGCACACCTGGGAGCTCATGCCAAGACACACAGTTGAGCAGGAGCTGCAGCAGAGACTCAGCTCTCCCTGCTCCCAGATCCTCACAGGATCCTGCTGTGAGTCCTCACAGAAGCCACCTCACCTTGTGTTTCCAGGTTCTCGCAGAGCTCTGATTTGGCCTCTCCGTTGGGGCGGAAACCTCCCTTCTGAGAGAACTTGTTGGACATGGTGGCCGCTGTCACCACTGCCTTGAGGCTCCGCTTGCGCTTGGGGACATTCTGCTCCGGGTGGAAGAGGATGATGTACACCTTGGGCATGTAGAGCATGCCCAGGGACACCGAGGCACTCAGACTCACTGAGATGGTGAGCGTCGTGGTCTGGATGTACATCTGCAAGACACAAGGGCATGAGCTGAGACCCCCCCACGGCTCTGTGGGATCTAAACAGGTCAGCTGGGAAAAGGAGAAAACAAATGAACATGGAAAAGTTGGGGTTAAGTAAAGGGAGTGGGGAGGCAGTGCTGGAAATGTTGGCACTGTTGGATCTTAAACATTAAGTTTGATGCTCCACCAGCTGCAGGGCAGCAGCTCCGGCACTGGTGGTGGGTACAGCAAGGACACCCACTCCCAGGGCACCCCTATCCCCATCTCCCTTCAACAGGTAATTCCCATTCCCCAGCCAGCTCCTGGGCCGTTGTCATGTAAGTCACATATTACACACCGACGCTGCCTTTTTGCAGTCAAAACTAATTTCACGCTCACTGTCCAGGACTAACAGTGACAGATGTTTTGCAAAATGAAAGCCCATTAATCTGACTGTAGAATAATCCATTTTTCTATGGAGAGCATTTGGCAGGCTCCTCACAAGCCAGGGGCATCTGAAGCAGGTGGAAATGGGAGGAAGAGACCCCCTCCCTCTGCCCATCCCACCTCTTGGGATGGCCAGGAGGGCAAGTCCCTGCTCCATGGGCACCCCTGCTCCATGGGCATCCCCATTCCAGCAGCATCTGGCACAGGGCTCCATCTTCTCCAACATCCTCTCCTCCATGCAGCTCATGTGCTGGGGCTGAGCAGGGAGGGGGCTCTGGGTCTCCAGATGCCTTTGCACACACCTGGGTTTGCAGGTTGCTGACAAGGATTTAGAAGGAGCCTTAAAGCAGTTCCTGGACTTCACCCATGACTCCATCACAGCACAGTGTCCAGGATGTGTGTGAGGAGGCACAATCTGGAAGACCCAGGGAAGCCCAGGGGATGCAGCAGCAGCCAGTACAGGGGGTCCCCACCTCCCCAGGGCCACACACCTGACCTGGGGGCTCAGTTTCTGGAGCAAATAGAGCAGAAAGGTGATGGGGGCAGATGGTGAGGCAGGGGCTCTGTACAGCTCCCTGCAGAGAGGGGCATGGAGGCAGTTCCATGCCAAGAGAGAGAGCTGGTGGGAGACACCTGCTCCCAGCCAGGGCTGCCAGCCCCCTCAGGACCCAGCTGTGACCATGCAAAGGAATCAACACATGGCCCAGAGCGTTCAAACTTGGCCCTGAAGGGAAAATGCCACAAAGCTGGTTCTGAGTCAACTGAAAACTTTGATTTGTCCCCAGAATAAAACCTCCTGCTGTCACATGTGCTGATTTGTTTGTTCCACCTTCTCTCTCTAGGCAGTTTTTGGAAATAAAAATGTCATTTCATCAAGCAAAGTCAAAACATATCTCCGTGCCAGAATATGTGCACTTTTTTTCTTCCTTCCCTTTTTTCCTTTTTTTTTTCACTCCAGCTCTCCAGACTATGCTGTAGGTGTCCTGGACTGGCTGGGAACGAGGGCAGCACTGGGACCCCAGCTCCAGGCACCCCAACTCCTACCTGGGAACCACCACAACTCCGCCTGGCACAGAGTGACCCTGGTGGGACGTGGCTGAGCTCAGCACCCCTTATCTCCTGGCCCCCCTCTGCTGCTTGGCAATGCCTTTCCGAGAAACCTCACTTTCCAATCCAGCAATTTCCAGATTTTCTGCCTGTGCCTCAGGACTCAGAGGTGTTTCAGCAGGAAGGGAGAGGGCAGCTGAGCTGAGCTCAGACGTTGCTCCCATGTGCCTGGGCTGGGGCTCCCAGCACCGCCAGGAACTCCCCTCTGCTGAGACCCCCATTGGCACCAGCTCCAGCTCCCCACACCTCCCCCTTCTCTTTACCTCCTGCAATGCTTTTGGGGTCTCACAGGGCCACCACGATGACCTTCACCCCAATGATGTATTCACCAGGAACAGCCTCCACAGCTGTGTCTCACCACAGCAAACCCTCCCCAGCAGCTCAGAGAGGAGTATTTTTAGCCTGGAGCTTCAACACAGCCGTGGAGTTCTGCTCAGTTAACCTTTTGCCACTGCAAAAAATGACCATTTCTCACTATTTCAGTTCCTACTGTTAATTGGTTTCCAGCCCAGGACCCTGCTTTGCCCCTCGGTTAACAAGACTTAAGCTTCCTCCAGCTCCCTCACAGGAGTGTGCTGTGGTTACTGAGGAAGTTCCAGCTCCTGACCCAGCAGCAGCTGCTGCTTCATGGGCAGGATCAAAGAGCAGAGCCATCTCTGACTCAGTGTGATGATGTTGCATCGAGGGACTGCAGCAACCTGAAATGACCCCACACAAGCCCCAGGCCCAGGGCTGGATGAGCCTGTCCTGAGGGAGCAGTCCAGGCTCAAGGCACAGCCCTGCACAGCTTGTGCTTGTCCCACAGCAAATCTCTGCATTAACTGGAAGCTCCCCCTACCCTAAATCCATGCCTGCCCCCACTACAATGGATTTTGCACAATGGTGGGTGCTGGGGAAAGGCAAACGTGCTCAGCCTTCCTTCAGTGTACTAAACACCACTGGACACCACCTCTCATTCCTTCCCTCTCCTTCTTTTCCCTCACTGAAAGCAAATGTGATAAACAGGGAAGCAGACAATGACTCCACTGTTCCGCTGCTGCCTTATCAGCGCAGGAAATTGTCTCTTTCTTTAGATCCTCTGTTATTGCTATTTCTGTAATCCGCTGGGATCGTCGGGGATAAGAGGTTCTTTTCAGAAAAGGCTTGGGGGACTTGTTACAGTAATATGCCACCTCCATGCAAAGTTGTGGGCACGAGGTAAAGCGAATTAAAATAAAAGCAGAGATTATTATCCAGCTCCTCTAGACCATGAGGTCTCAGCTGCAGCCTCAGCTGGGGTCAGGGCAGAGGTGCCAGCAGGTCTGCCCTGTGGCATCCTCAGGATTCCAGCTGTGCTCTCAAGGGAGAACAACAGCCCGGCTGATGCTCCTGGCTTTCCTTTTCCCAGGTGTGCAGATGCTCCCTGGGGCCCAACAGGCCCTTGGTCCCAGGATCTGGGGTGAAGGCAAAGGGGGTCCCTCCCCACAGTGACCTGAGAGTGCCCTGGGGGGCATCCCCAGCAGTACCAGCACCACATGGGGTGATGCTGATGCCAGTACCCCCAGTTCGCATCCCAAGGACACCCTCAGAGCCAAACCCTCCGTGCAGGCCATGCAATGACTCCTTTTTGACATCTTTCTCCCCAAGACTGCAAACCAGCAGCTAAAGCACTGAGGCAGCCTCGAGCACCTGCTCCCTCTGGCTGTCCCTCTGAGCACACCCATCGCCCCTCAGCCACAGCCCAGGGACACTCCGAGCCCACTCTGCTGGATGAGCACCAAGCTGGAATCCCAAAACCTCTCCAGGGATCACTCAGCAGTGGCAGTCTGCGAGACAGAGCTCTGCGTCCAAGGGGAGTTGGGAACATCACTTTTTCCGCCTCTAATCAGCTTGTTAGCAGCCTAATAACAGAGCAGCCCTGTGCATTACAACCCCCAACGTGAGGCACAGCCTATTGTGGAGCTGCTGCCTGACAGCCAGCGTTCGGCAGCCCTAAATTATCCCGTGACAAGCTGCAGTGAAGAGGTGAGCAACCTTGCGCATAATCTACAATCATTATCATTTCCATCTTTATTACCCACAGTATGCCGAGCACATTAAGGAGGCTTTCAGGGAGCTTTTGTTTTGCAATAATTTCTTAAAAAACCTGCTTTCTTGTTAGTATCTCCCCTGCCATCTCATCAAAATGGAAATGCTGCAAAAGGCTCCATTTATTTCCTTTAATTCTCCTTCACACTTCCAGCCAGCTTGGTGAAACTTTTTGGTTGACCCAAAGTTAGGGCTGGCTGGGCAGACTCGGCCTCCTCGAGTGCCAGGGCTGGATGCTCTGAGCAGAGTCAGTTCTCCAGGATATGACAAACTCAAGTGTCCACAGCAAAAGGTCCCTCAGCGAACCATCCCCAGCCCTTTGCAACAGGTGTTCCCAAAAGCCACAGCATCAGCAGCTCAGCATCACAGGAACACACTCGGGGGGTCCAGAGAGGGATCCGGATGGTGGGTCACCCCGGGAAATTCCAGGGAACAGCAGCTCCAAGGTTTGTTTGTCAGAGAAGCTCTGGGCTGGCAGGCGTGAGCTGTTTGCATTTGACATAAATGTGATGATTCCTGTTTTGGCTGGCAGGCAAAGGGATTTGGGTTTCATTCATGAGATTTTTGTTCTTTGTTCTTAATCCCTTGCACTTGAGCACGGAGCCTCATCCAGGCTGGCCTCAGTCCCATGGGAACTCAGCACTTGGGAAAGGTGCTGGCTGGGCAGTGCTTGGTCCCTTTCCATGCAGAGAAGGTGCTCATGACACCAGGGACCTGGATCTGCCCTCGGAATTCATCCTCTCCCAGCCCACAAAGCCTGTGCTGCCCACTGCTCCCATCTAGAGAGGGGAAGCAGGGTCAACAGAGCAAGGAAGACTCTTCCCACCCCAACTCCCAAGGTGGCCAGGCCAAGGGAAGCATCATGAAGACATGACAGCCTCTCTCAGCCCTGCTCCTCACAGCCCACCAGACACCAGCCAGGCCTCTCCCCCCCTCCCTTACCTTTTCCGCCGACTGCGATGTCCCAAAAAATATCGGGATGAAGGCTAACCACACAATACAAGTAGTGTACATGGTGAACCCGATGGGTTTGGCTTCGTTAAAGGTCTCTGGGACCCCACGGGTCTTAATAGCATACACAGTGCAGGTGACCATGAGGAGCATGCTGTACCCGAGCAAACAGATGAGGGACAGGTCTGAAATGTCACATTTGAGGATGCCCCGGGCAAAGTGGGGGTTTGTAGTCCGCTGGTCCTCGTAGTCAATGACAGAGTGGGACGGGTCCACGATGAACCAGATGCAGACGCCGACAAGCTGCAGCGAGATGAGGCTGAAGGTGATGACCAGCTGGGAAGCAGGGCTGATGAACCGGGGGGCACTCACCGACTTCTTGCCCTGTTCAAAGATGCGGTAGATGCGGTTGGTCTTGGTGAGCAGCGCAGCGTAGCTGATGCTCATGCCCAGCCCGAGGAAGATGCGCCGCAAGGAGCAGGTGCTCAGGTCGGGCTCGGCAATCATGAGGAAGGTGGTGGCATAGCAGAGGAAGATGCCTGTCAGCAGGACGTAGCTCAGCTCCCGCCCCGACGCCTTCACGATGGGCGTGTCGTTGTAGCGCACAAAGGTGATCACCACGAAGAGGGTGGCGATGATGCCCACGATAGCAATGAAGACAGGGACCACAGCCCAGGGTGAGCTCCACTCCAGCTTGATGATGGGGATGGGAGTGCAGCTGGTGTGGTTCTCGTTGGGCCGCTCGTTGAAGTGGCAGCGCTTGCAGTGGAACTCGTCCAGCTGGTACTGGTACCCATCACAGCGCTCGCAGTGCCAGCAGCAGGGAATGCCCTTCACCAGCTTCTTCCTCTCCCCAGGCTTGCAGGGCAGGCTGCAGATGGAGCTGGGGAGCTGGGTCCCACCTCCCGGCCACAGCATGTTCTCCACCTGTGGGGGACATGACACCAGCCCTGCTGATGGCACTCCAGGCCTCTGCCAGGCACCCCTGGGGCATGGGGGATGTCCTTCCCTGCCTCTGTCCCATCAGCACATCCCATGACAGGTCCCAGGCCAAGCTGGGATGGGGTTAGGGTGGTGATGAAGCTCTCCATTGGCCTTTTGGGAAAATTCAGCATCAGAAACCCAAGCCAAAGTCCCTCCTTCCCTGGGAAAACCCTATTTGCTCTGTTCCGGCTTCTCTTTCCTGTCAGATGGCCAGAGCCCACAGGGTACGGTCACACGTGCTGGTGGGACACTGCAGCTGAAGCACAAGTGTGTACTTTGGGACACCCACCCAAGTTTTTCTGCACGACTTTGCACCCATGAGCTCCCTGGCTCACAGACCCCACGGGGTGAGAAGAGAAACCTGCAGGGCCTTCCCCTCACAACACAGACCATTTGTGGCCCCACTGCAGCCCCTACCTTGAGGTGCAGGTGGTCTGTCCATTGCCCGATGACTTTGTACTCAGGGGTGGAGTTCCTGATCTGGTACTGGTAGATGTCATAACGCCCTGGCGCATCTCCGTTCTCATTGAATGTCACGGGAGTCCCAGCAATGCCTGCAGGAGAGGGGGGTCTCAGCACCCACAGCACCCCCAGCATGGGAGCCCTGGTGATGGGGTCCCAGGGGGCTCTGGTTTGATGCTCCCCCCTTACTACTTATTTTAAGAAATGAGGGAAAGCATGTTTAAAGTTAAATCAAGTGAAGTCTGCAGATAAATGCTAATGAAAGTAAGTAAAAAATCAAGCAAGAGAGAAAAATAAATAGAAGAGACACTGTGGAGGAGATCAGAGGGTGGAGATAAATAGATGTAATAAGGGGACAAGACAGAAAATGTTTATTAAGGAAATAGAGCAAGGGAAAAGTGGCATTTCCAGTGGAGATCTGAGACAGACAAGGGCAGAGCAGCAGGACTCAGTGGGACTTCTGCCAGGCGGGAGGAGAGGCAAGGAGGTGGTGGGGGGAGCGGGCCAAAGGAGAGGCCAGGCAGAATGGCAGGGTGAGGGCAAGATTGCTGCTGAGTTACACTCCACAGGCTCCCAGGAGATGTGGAAGCTCAGACCTCCTCATCTGCTGATCTGCCGCAAAACTGCCCTGGTCTCTGCACCCCTTGTGTGCAGTGCAGCAGGTGCCAAATGGCAACATGAATAAATTCTGGGTGCTGCTGTGTGACCTGTAACAGGGGACAAGCAGGGACTCCCAGCCCCCGGGGCCGCTCCTCCCACTGCCCCGGGCATGACAGACCTGAGAAGTTGACGTTGCGGATGTACTTGAGCAGCTCCACGCCATCCACGGGGTCCATCCTGGAGCACAGCCCGACCTTGCCGGGGCACAGGTTCTTGTGCATGTTGTGCAGTGCGTGTCCCATGGCATAGACAGCATCAATGACAAACTGGACCTTCCCCTCCTGCTCGTACAAGGAGTCCTGGCCGATCCGCTCTCTGTCTGTGGGTACAGGGGAAGGGTGTTCCATCTCCCTGTGCCCCATCCAACCCCCAGGAACGTGTCTGCTGCACCCAAATCCTTGCAAACAAGCCCACTCTGTACTAGAGCAGCTGGAAACTGCTGCAATCCATTCCCAAAACTGCAAACCCAGGTGATGTGCATTCACTGGGGAAATACCCAGCCAACATCTCTGTAGCATAGCTCCCGCAGTCTCAGTCTCTATCAGTGGTGTCAAGGACTGCCCAGGCAGCATTCACCACTCTCTGCATGTCCTCCATCTCACTCCCAAAGCCTTCTGTCCCCTCACTCCCCTGGTAACCTCCTGCCACCCTCTAGCCTCCCTGACCCCACAGCCTCCCTAGCTCACAGGATCCTGAAAGGATCTGGCAATTACCAGTGACAGCTGCCTTCATCCCTGTCAAAACTGCCCTTAATGGGACCAGAAACATGTTAATCACTTAGGAGAAGACACCGATTAGTGTAACATGATGTTAATTACAGCTAAGAGAGCATATCCCAAGGGGCGCTGCCACAATGGAGAGCTCCAGTCTCTGCCCTTCCATTCCCACCTCCACAGCACAGCCAGGCACCTCCCAGGTCAGGGTGAACGGGAGGGAGGGTTTGTCAGAGAGCCAAGGGCACGGCCTCCCTCCTCCAGAGAGGCAGCACACCCTAGAAAGCCATGCAAGGGTGTCCAAAATTAACTCTGGCTCCACCATGCTCAGATGTGCCCTGATGGGACGGTGGGAGTCACAGGGGCCACAGGGGACCAGGCACTCAGCTTGTGCAAGTGGGGACAGAAAGGACCAAGCAAGCACCGTGTGCTGATCCCTTCCATTCCTGCTGTGGAAGGGTGGAATGAAGCTGGCACTGGATGTGGAGCAAACCCCCTCTGAGAGGGGACGGCCCCGCGAGCTGCACCGGAGGTCCCTGTGCCAGGAGGAGGTGACATGTGCCACTGACATGACACTAAGGCGAATTGATAACAAACTGACCGACAGGAAAAGATGCTATCAGGGAGGTGAATTCATAGCCCATCCTTCAAAGTTATAAAAACGCTTTTGGAACATGAAGATTACTCATGCAAACCCTGCCAGGTGATCCCTCCTTCCACATTATTGACAGGAGCCATTAATCTTCACCCTCAACTTTGAGCCCTTCCCCACATTCATCTCTGAAGGTGCAGACAAGCCACTCTGTCTTGTCAGGATAATTACCCATTAAAGCATGAGATGTAATAGACTGTCCAGGGGAGCTGAGCCCATGGGGATGTCCCAGCCCTGCCACCACCCCCAGCACCATCCTGCCCAGGGGACACATGGGACCCAGAGCTGATCCCTTACAGCTCCTTGGCTTTCCAGCAGCCACCTCAATCCCACACAGGTCCCAAAATCCAACCCACTGCAATAACACAGGCTGTGGAGGCTCTATTTTCATCCCAGACATCTCTGTGCCCTGCAGCAAGCATCAGCCTGGCGTGGTGGGAGAAGCCGGATCTGGTGCCAAGGCTGAGCATTGCAGATAAGGAGACATCCCTGGGGCTGCCCGTCTGTCCAACAGCACCTTGCCCCAGGCCCCAGCTGCTTTTTCCAGACGGGAACTAAGTTGATGCACAGAGGGGCATTGTGGAGCAGACAGCCAAGGCTTGCTCCCAACATGGAGACAATAAATCTCTGCCAAACTCGAATAGATTAGGGCCATGAAAGGGATGTGACCTGCTGATTATGATAGCAGGGTCGTGCATCCTTCTACAGGGCTGGTAATTAATTTTCAAGTGCGTGATGAGGCTCCACGGCCCCCTTGGAGGAGGGATGCAGATATCTTTTCCAGCGACGGATGAGAAGGGGATTAGCATCAATTCCCATCACCCCACTGGTGCTGGCTTTTGGCAGAAGTTAATCAAAATCACTCACAGTGCTGCTCCAGGGAACTGGGGATGGAGAATCAACAAATCTCATGGGAGCTGGTGGCAGCACCCAGCACCCACTGCCGTGTTTTGGGGCTGGGTGAGCCCATCCAGGAGCAGGGATGGTCCCCCCACAAGGGATGCTTGTGGCAAACAAATGATGGGTTCTAGGGCTGGTCTTGGGAGTAGTGCAAGCAGTTGCCATAAGGAATTCCATCACCCCAGCCCTCACCCCTCACCTTCCTCCCAGCCCTCCCACACAAGGATGGGAACCACGAGCTGTTCTATTTAGGGACGCTTCAGTTTGGGTTTGGGGGTGTAATAAACTAGCAAAGCTGGCATTTCTCTGGTCAAGTTGGGTTCTACTGAAACCTGAAAAAAACAGCCCCAAATGGGCCATTTGCATCAGCCCTGCAAGGCAGGAGCTCATAGTTCTGCACAGGCAGGTGATTTGCTTCACCATGTGTTAGTTCCCTGCTCTATCTGCCAAGCAAACACTCAGGAGATGGTTTATTTGCTGACAAGTTCAGGTGATTTAAAGACAGTTCCTAGGACATTTGCCACATCATGGTTTCAGCTGCCTCCACTGACACCTTGGCCCTGAAATATCACCTGCTTAAAAGCTACATCACTGTGAAGATGAGGAGATCAGTGTTCTCAGGACCCACTCATGCATCTCCTGCTGCTGAGGGTTTTGTGATGCACTCAGGAAGGATGAGGAGCTCTTGGCTACCCAAGGCCAAGCCAGTTTCCTTGCATGCCCTTGCTGCTTGCCAAGCTCATGCCTATGCATTAGCCACAAGACTGCCCAGATCATCAGGTGAACATCTGGGGAATCGTTTCAAGGAGAAGGATGTAGGACCACCATCTCATCCTCAGTGGTGAAAGCAGGGGGAAAGAAAAACCATTGTGAACAAACTTCCCAGGCACAGCCAGGTCCATCTGATGGCATGCCACAGCTTCCACAGACACCCCTCCCAAGGGACAGGAGGGATGCATAAATGTCCAAGTCCTGCCACGTCGCAGCCCAAGAGCCACCACGTCATTATCTGTCTTCAGCCGGTGCCAGGCAGGCAGTAAATCTCTCTCATCTCTCAGTAAACATGTCACCTCCCCGAGCCTCCAACCATCACCTGACAGCAGCACTGTCAGCAAGACAGATCCCCGCTGCCTTGTTTACTGCATTTGTCCCTAAAGCCTCTTTTGGCTGGAAATAGCTAAAAATGCACAGGGCGGGTTGAGGAGGGGGTCAGAGACCTAGAATTGGGCTCTGTCAGGATCCCCACCTGGCTTTGATGCTGCATCAAAAACAACCAAACCACCCTCACAACCAGGACCACAACCCCTCTCACAAGCCCTCCCTTGCCCACAGCAGCCCCGCAGCTCTTACTGGTGCACTTTTTGATGCTGCTGCCCTTCCTCAGTGCGTGCCGGCTCAGCTTGCAGTGGAAATTATCCTCCCAAAACTCAGCAAACCAGATATTTCGGCGATTGTTGTCCAGTGTCCTGCTGGAGAAGTAGCGGTCGAAACCTGCCCAGGGAAAAGTGGATGGAGGGGCTAAATCCCTGGGATGGCAGAGATGCATAACTTGTCCCCCAACTCCCCAGACAGAGGGGAAGGGCAGTCTCTGGGTGATGGCAAAACATCAGACTGTGGTGGGGTTTGTACCCGAGGCACCACTTGGGCAGAACTGCAGGTGGAAAACCCACACAGGGGAGACCCACTGCAAAACACAGAGATTTTCTGGGACATTGAGGGCAACAAGAAACACTTCTCTAGCACATCAGTGCTAAAAGGAAGAATAGGGAAAACATGGCATGAGTGTTTAATAAGGAGGGGACTGGTGACAGCCAACATGGCTTCACCAAGGGCAAAGCAGATGGTCTTTAAGGTCCCTTCAAACCCAAACCATTCTGCAATTCCATGAGGATTTCACAGCCAAAACCTGCAATTAGGGGGCTGCCACTGGGGCAGGCAGCAGACCCAGGGGCGAGCTGAGGGGACCCACCGAGCACAGCCTCATACCTCTGACAGAGACCCGCTTGGGCAGGATGGTGACAGAGCCCTCGGCCACCTCCTCCAGGTGCAGGACCGGAGCAATTTTGGAGCCCCAGCTGTCCGAGCCCATCCAGATGAAGTGCCCCGTCTGGTTCGCCCTCTTGGCCGCCTCCAGCACCCTTCTGTGGAGAGAAGCAGCAGGCGCTGGGGCACCAACTCCACATCCAACTCCGGGGAACTGGGGATGCTGGCATGGGGCAAGGACCAGCACTGATGGCAGCTCCTGCCCAGGCACATCATTGGCACCAGACACAACCGGGTGCATATGGATACACAGGAGCAAATGGTGCAGCCCAGCTCCCACACCCTCTGTCCTCGTAGCCCAGGCACACAGGCTGCTTCTCCCACTTCATTTGCATATTTGCTGACTGGTAATTGAATTTCCCCTTAATTACCCAACATTAAGAAAGAAAAAAAAAATCAGGTTATGCTGCAGCAGGCAGGGAAAGCAGCAGCATGGAGAGTGTGTGCTCCTAGCTCCTCAGCATCACCAGCCATGGGAGAGGAACAGCCAGTGCTGCCAGCACCCAGGATGGAGCTGAAATGGGCTCTGCTGGGCTCAGCTGGGCAGCTGAGAAGCAGCTGGGAGTGGAGATACTAAAGGATCCATCCTGCTGAGCACCCCTCATTGTGCCAGACACTCAGATACACGCCTGCACACTCCACCGGTGCCAGCCAGGTCAGAAACTCTCAGTGGTGGATGGGAGTGGAGCATTCCTGGATCTGACCCTCCAGACTCTGCTCCCCAGGGCTCACTGTCCCCTCGGGGGCTCGCGTGGGTCCCCAGCCCGGTGGGAGCGGCACGCAGGGCAGCTCTGTCTCCCCGTTCAGAGCAGAGGCAGGTTGTGACTCACCCCCCGCGTCGAAGCTGATCATTTCAAGTCCAGATGGTGTTTGAAACACGTAATAAGGAAAAAAAACCATAGGAATCCAGCAGAGAGTGAAGACAAGATGGGAAGAGGCAGGCGTGCAGTGAGAGCTGTGCTGGCTGCTCTGAGCTCCAGGCACATCCCGATGCATGGCAGGCACAGCCCACGAACCACTCCGGGCACGAGCAGCACCTCCAGCTGCCCCTGGTCCCTCTGCAGGGCAGGACTTGCCCAGGACATTCCCGTGGGATCAGTGATTTATACCTAATCTGAGCCAGGCAGGACTTCCAGCAACAACAGTCCCAGCTTGTCCTGCCTGGCAGCATTGCCCTGATTTCCCATCTTCCAGGCTCCACAGCCCAAGCTGGCACGAGGGTTGGGATTGTGGAGGATCCCATGCCCAGACTAAAGCCAGGTGCTGTGGAACCCCACTGCCCAGGGCTGCAATCCCATTTGGATGCACAAATGTTTCCAGATCCCTGGTAATGGGATCTGCCATTTACCCATCAAGGTGAATCCCCTTTCCCCCTCACCCCCACCTGATGTCAGCTCCACAGACATTTCTATTAAGGAAGGAAAAAAGAAACTGGGAGCATTTGCACATCTGATGTAAACTGATTTAAACTCACAGTTTACCCACATTTACATAATGTTTGCTGATTAATAAATTAGACACTTAGGAAATCAGGGGTAGCTCCGTGTGAATCACTCTGCTCCATAAACAGCAGAGCCACAGACACCACTTCACCCCCAGAGCAGCTCATCACCTCGAAGTGTGGCCACATTCCCAGTCCTGCTGGGCAGCAGAGTGGTGGGGGATCCCCAAGAGGTCCCCCAGACCTGTTCTTTTCCACACTGGTGCCTGGGTCCATGTGAAGCAGTGGGTCATGACAGCCAGGGCTTTCAAAACCAATGGAAAGTGGATTTTTTTCCTCCATTCAGCTCTGTGTGGCTGTGGTTGGACAGCAGTGACATGCCAGGCAGCCACTCCGAAGTCAGCTCTAGTGGGTCCCTGCTGTGGCTGTGTCCCTGCATCCTCTCCCCACTGCAGACACATCCCTTCAGTGCCCCCCCTGCCCCAGACCCCCCTCCACACCTGATATCATCCTCGTTGGCAAAGATGATCACGGCCCGTGCATGGGATGTCTCCAGGAGGCGGCGGATGATCTTGTCAAACTCTCCCGGTTTGGGCTCCCTTGGGATCTTGACGGACTGGGCCACACAGACCCCTCCTGCAGCAGAGAGAGCCCCAACACTGAGACACCCCCAAGTCCCCATCTCCCCAGTCCCTGCCTTCCCGGGGCTCCAGTTCCAAGCAACAGCCTCTCCCCAGCCCAGGATCTGCAAAGAGCTCTGCAACTTGGAATGGTCAAACCCTGGGCAAAGCCAGCCCATGGGAAGAGCAGATGAGCCCTTCACCCCCAGACAGCAGCCAGGCCCTGCAGAGGGTTTTATTCCCATCCCTGCGGCACCAGCTGAGCTCCAGCCCAGCCTTCCAAGGGGCCATTGCAAAAACAGGTAATTAAAATTAAAAGAGATATGGGGAAGTTGGCAATTGGAAGAGCCCAACACACACTGCTGTTACACTCTCAGCCTCCAGCTTCGGAAAGCCAGAGCCCTCCTGCTCCTGCATTTCTGCAGATGCCAATAAAGAGAGAGATGAGATAGAAAATTAAACATTGCGGGACCTTCTGGATGTAATTGATGGTCTTAATTTGCATAGTAAATGACACGGCTGATGCCTCCTGCCACTAACAGATCCCAGATTAAGCAAAGGTCGGCATAATTAGCGCTTGGGGCAGGGAGAGATTCCCAGTGCACAGCCCTTGAGAGGAGCAGGGCAGGATGGGATGGGGACAGGCTCCAGGAGGGTTTGCTCCCTACATGGGGCTGCAGGAGAACTGGAAAGATCTGGCCCCCTGCAGCCAACAAATGAGAGAAGCAGGACCTGCTGGGTGCTGAGCAGGCAGCAAGGGTGGACACAGCACCCCCAGCCTGCACCCACTGACTGGAACTTTTCAGGGGGTTTATGGGTTATTTTTTCCCTATGGTAAGAAATTGGGCCAATTTGCTGCTTGTTTTCCCATATGGGAAGCCAGATGGATGGAGAGGAGGGAGTTGGATAAACAGACACCCGGACAGACAGATCAGCCAGGCGCGACAGGCAGCATCAGGCAGTGCCAGCAGGACAGGAATGTCCCTGCCTGGGGACACTCACCCGGTCACCACCGAGCCCCGGGCCAGACTGGGAGGTCAGGACACACTGCCAGGGGCCACCACACAGCTTAATTACAGTTTCCATGGCAATAAATGGACAAAATTCAACAGAAGCAGCAGTTTGCAAACACAAAAATCTTCCAAAAGCCTGGGTGCAGTCAGGCAAGAGCACACACACACCAGTGGCACCTCGGGGCTAGCACAGGCACACCCCTGGGTGCCACCAGGCACCGACACTGTGGAGCTCCCATGCTGCATGTGCTCAGCTCTGGGCACACACCATGACTCATGTCCCACTGTGACATGTACTCCTGAACATGTATGCACTCATCAGTGTGTGATACAGGGACATGGGGGTCCAGGCACGTGGCAGCTGCACACCAGCCCTTCCCAGCATGGCCAGAGCAAACCCAGCTCCAAGACTTCCCTGATACAACAACGAGGAGGGGACATGGGAGATGGGCCCATAAATAAACAAGAAAAGAGACTAAATCGATGGCAATTCAGACATGACCATGTTACTCAGCTGCTCCACTAAATCAAACTAATAAGGAATGCAGCTTCTCCAGGTAAGACCCTGCAGGGCCTGGGAGCCCCTTGCTCCGACAACACCATTTAATGTTTTTATTGTCTTAATTAATGAAAAGTTAGTAATGAAAAAAAAAATAGGTCCAGAGGTTCAGGGGTCAGTGGCTGTGGGTGGGCAGAGCTATGTGTTTTGGGGAGCCCTGTCTCTCAGCACCTGCATTATTCACAGCCCCTGGCACCACAGTGGAAGGGGATTTGCCAAGTGATGCTCCCACTGTCTTCACACAAAAATCCATTTAGTCAAAACACTCCTCTAAAGCAAGAAATCAAAGTGAGGAGGTGGTGGTGATGGGGAGGAGGTGCAGCACTGCTCCCTGACTTGCGACAAGGTGTGACTCCAGGGGAAAGCAGGAGGTGAGGGATGGGGACCCCTTTGCGCCCCCAGCCAAACTGGAGCAGAAATAGAGGTGAAAGCCTTCAGGATGGGGGTTACATCCCACAACCTGCTGCTGTTCGGAGGCAGGTGCCGGGTTGGAGAATGCTCAGTCAAGGTCCCACGCATGCCATTGCTGAAGGATGGTGGCACAGGGCACCTGCAGCCAGAAACAGTCTCAAAAACCCAATCTGAGCCCATTTCCAAGCTTCCCTTTCAAACGCTGCCTGCACATCCTCAGGCATGTGGCTGTGCCCCTGCCAGCAGCATCACCCCCAGCCTGGTGGGATCGTGCCAGGGCCCCAGGGACTCTCCTCATGCTGCTGGGGTGACACTGTTGTCAAACACGGGTCAGGGTTTAGTCTCCACCGTTACGGCGCAGTGGGAGCGTAGCCCTCCTGGGTTCCCCTCCTGACTGCAGGTGGCTAATTAGCTTTTGCTGGAACTAATGTGCACTCAGGGGGTTCTGCCAGGGCTCCCACAGAGCCCGCGGCTGCCAAGCATGGGGCGAGCAGGGACCTGGGTAAGGGGGACCTGGCCCAGCCGTGCTGGGAACAGCAATCTGCATGTTCCCCCCACCACAATGTGCACCCTGGGCAGTCCAGGGAGGGATCAGCCTCTGCACCACCCGGCAGCACCAACCTGTGAGCAGCACCAACCTGTGAGCAGCACCTGCACAGCTCCCCTGCCCACCCCTGGCCTCTGTCCTAACCCCAGCCCTTCACATGAGCTTCCCAAGCCCAGAGCCTTAATTGGGAGCAGTGGGCTGTTCCCCTGCCACAGGATTTCTTATTCTTGTCACTTCAAAGCCTCCAAGAACCAACTCATTGAAGAAGAAGTCAGCAGGGATACAAATCTGTGCCCTTGTGGAGGCAAAGCTCCCACACATGGTGAGACCGATATGCTGTGGTCAAACCTTCTGCTTTAAGCACCTAGGAGTGGATTTTTGGGGGCAACATCCTGGTGCATCAACCAAAAGTAATGAACCTGGCTACAATCAAAAAGAGACAGCCAGGGATGTCACATGGGGATGAGCAAATGCATCACAAATATACACCAGCCTCTTAACTAAAAATATAGAAAACTCAGTGAAGGATAAAACAATAGAGGGGGGAAACAAGAGTAAAATTGATCCAGACAGATGACTAAGGAGTCCTGCGTTGGGCTGGAAATATTCCCCCCTTCACAAACCCAGCACTACACATTCCAGCACATGGCACCACACACTGTTACATAAACATCAATTCAATCCCCCATCTCTGAGAGCTCGGTGGCAGCAGAGACATCAACAACCCAGAGCCAAAGGGCTGCAGACAGGTCTGTCCAACCACCCAAATGGTGCCAGGGGTCAGGGGCATGGGGAGATGCTGGACAGAAGGGCTGGAGGAGGGGACACCTTGATGCTCGCTCTGCTGTGCACCTCGGTGCCCAAGGAAATCCAGCTGACACCCACAGTCTATGCAGAATGTTTTTTGGGAGCAGGATGCTTTGGGGGAGCACTTAAAACACTCAAAAATGGCTGAAGAATACTCATCCTTTGCAGACTTAACATCTCTGCAATTCTGGCACCCAAAAAACCCAGTATTCTAGTGAATAAGGATTCTCCAGCCACCAGTGCAGACACCAGCAATCACCAGGGGCCGACAGCATCATCGCGAGAGTAACTGCAATATGGATAGAGATATAAAGATAAATAAATAAAGATACAGCAGCCACCCAGGTCACTCTGTCATGGTAGCTCAGGGCCAGCCCCAGCTGCAAGAATAACCCATCTCCAGGGTGAGTTTCTTCCCTCCATCGTCGTCGGAGGTCGGTTTGTGCCTCCAGCAGAAACGCTTTGCACTGCGATGCGAAGCTTCAACGTGAGGCTTTGCTAAAAATTGAAACTGAAGGTCAAGTTGATAATGCATCAGAAAGCAAACAGCTTGAGTGCGAGCTGCTAACGACAGCAATGAGCATTATTGCCTGATGGAAATAAAACCCGACTCTGAAGGCTCAGGCTTGGCATGAGAAATGAAGCAGAGCGCTGTGGGGATGAGAGAAGGGAGATGCTCACCCTGAACTGGAACCCCCCTGGGCTGAGCCAGCCTGGTCTCTGCTGGGGATGGGGCAGGGAATGGGATGGAGTTGGGACTGGCTGTTCCCCCAGCATAAACACCCCCACACTGATAATCTCCACTGCTTGACCAACAGNCCCCCTGGGCTGAGCCAGCCTGGTCTCTGCTGGGGATGGGGCAGGGAATGGGATGGAGTTGGGACTGGCTGTTCCCCCAGCATAAACACCCCCACACTGATAATCTCCACTGCTTGACCAACAGCTGGCAAGCCCCTGGCACAGGCCAGATCCTCCCTCATCTGACAGCCTTTTCCATCCCTCTGACAGGCTGGAGGGCCCTGGAAGCAGTGATAAATCACAGGACCCTTTCAGCTGCTGGAGAAATGCAACTGAGAGCCAAACATATCCAACCCAGCTATAACTGAGGGGAGGGATCCTTCACCCCTTTCCAGTGCATTCGTGCTGGTGTAAAGGTGTTTGGTGTCAGCAGAGCCCTTTGCACAGTGGAAGACAGGTGAAGTGGGCACAGCCTGGCTCTTCTTCCAGCCTGACAGCTGCCACCACAGAGGGCAGGGCTGGAGGGGTTTTGAATACAAAA
>VXBX01001804.1:10736-21877 GCA_013400415.1 Scytalopus superciliaris
TTAAAGGGTGGAGGGGAAAGAGGCGGGAGTGCAGGTTGGAGCCAGAAAAATGACAAGTTATCTAACTCAGCTCTCATTCAGGCTCCCTACAATATGAATTCGTCCTCCTGGCCCTAACAGCGAGGAGGCTTTCTAGCACATCACAGATTTTGACTCGAGGAATTTGACTCGCCCTCTTTTGCTCAGGGGCTGAAGCCGGGCTCGATGCAGTTGTTGGGAGCTGTTTTCTCATCGGCGGAGTCAGAGACTGAATTAGTCACCGGCCCTTTGTTTAGATGCTACCGTCCTTCTTTCCTCCGTGCGACGCTGCAGAAGGACTTCCCTGGGCTCTATGGGACAAGCCACCTCCACTTCCTTAGCTGTAGGGTTTTGACACTCGTGGGCAGTAACTACTGATCCCTAGTGCGGGACACCTTCGATAGAGGCTGCTCATTTATTTTGGACTGCTGAAGAACTTACCTCTCGGGGAAAAAAAAGGATGTCTATTAACTGTTTATTAATGCGTCTTAATAACCGAAATTATCTCAGTAGCATAGAGCTCGGGAGTAAGAACCATTAAATCTGTTCATGTTTTAAGAGGGATCAGCCTGAACAGAAATCAATTAGCACGCAGACAAAACCAAGCCCTTCTTAAGACAAGTGACACTGCATTTTCAACATACTTCGGGAGTTAATCGTTAGCGTCGACCCTGTTTCTCTTCACGTTTCAAACATTTCAGCATGAGGAGGCGCTGACAATTCTCAGCGGGATAACCTTGGGAAAAGTCTCCATCTCCAGAAGGGAGTTATTCCTCCCTGGCCATTCGTTTCACACCTGCTGAGGAAATCCCACACAATCCCATGCCACAGTTTGGGGCGAGCGGAGGAGTTGGGCTGGGATACAAACATACCCCTCCGCATCCCCCCCTTCTCCCCCGTGCCCCCTCCGCATCCCCCGCGTCCCGGGGGGAGGCGGGCCCACCCGCGGCCGTCCGCCCCGCCGGGGCTGGGCACGGGCTGGCGAGCGGACCTCTGCCCCTCGCCGCAGTCCGCGGCATCGTTTGCTCCGGAGCAGGTGAAATAGCCCCGCGGCGCAGCACAGCGGGGCTGGGCGCATCCCCTCGGGCAGCCCGGGACGGTGGCTGTGGGCCGCTCTCCGGCACACGGTGGGTTTGCAGCCGGACCCGCCGCACCAAGCCTTCAGGCTCCTGCGGCTCTAGCAGAGCAGCTGCAGAGCGCTGCAGCAGCTTGAGTACGTACGTGTGTGTCTCCCGTGACACCGCCCGCCCTGCTGCTCGCCCTCGCATGACCCATCCCCACACGCCCCGGCCTCCCGCAGCAGCCGTGCACCACTCCGGAGGTGGCCCGACGCTGTGCCAGCGCCCCGCTGCGCCCCAATGGCTTCCCCCGTGTCTCCCTGATGCCTCCGTGCCAGCCCCGGCCCCGCGAAGGCCACCCCGTTCACAGAATGTGCGGACCCAGGAATTTCGGGGTGCGTCTGATCTGTAGGTCTTTGCCTCGTGGGTCTTTGCTGGCCGCTGTGGGGTCAGCTAAGGGTCCCAGGGGTGCATTCAGCATCGCGCGGTCCCACCTTCGCGGTGCCATGCTGCGATGCTGATCCTCCCCTCGCCGCATCGGGGGTGCCGCATTGCCCCGAGCTACAAGCAAGGACTCCCTCACTCCTTCGGGGGCTGCAGCCGAGATGGGCTTGATTTAGTATTCTCAGAAATAAAAAGAACCGCGAAACCCAAACCCAGTCCTTTAGGGGACATACACACCTGTGTATTTTCCTCCTCAGAGCTTGTTGAAGATTTTAATCGCTACAGTCTGGCATCCTAAAGACGTGGGAGTGGGTCAGGAAAACGCTGCTGTGGCACATTGGCCATGGCTGCTTGGGCCGGTTGGGACTCCTCACAGACCTGATCAGTGCACCACCAACCTCTCACCTGCCTGCAAGTACCTGGGACCCCAAATCAGGCAAATCCCAGGTTTATCCCATGTCCTGTGTGCTCCTTGCCTTTACTCCTGCTTGGCTTTAACCCAGTAGATCGGTCTCCAGTTCTTGGCCATGCCTGCCTAGGGAGAATTTCCAGCTCCTGCTCCTGGTCTGCCCCACCTGTCCATAGGGCAGCGGAGATGAGGGCTTTCCTCACCTGGACACTTGGTGGGCTGAAAGGTGAGATCTAGTGACAGAAGATGGAAAAGCTTAAAGATGCAGAAAAGTGAATTTAAAGCATTCCTGCTGCAGGGTTTCCGGGGTTCTGCTCCACAGCTGCTCTACTTCTGTATCTCTTATTTGTTAGTTACAGGTTAAAATACAGACATGCAGAATTCCAGTGAAAGCCTCAGATCTGGGTCAAACAAGTGATTTCAGGCTCTGGTACTCAGCTTCAAAAAGATGCCTAGCTACAACCTAGGGACAGCTAAAGGAGATGGACATTAGAGGCATGTTTTTCATGTGAGTCCCTTCTGCAAATCCTGGTGTGGGCATCCAGGGTGTCCTGTGCAAGTGCATGATCAGCCCCAAGGGACTCCATCGACAGCTTTGGCCTCTGCCTTTCTTGTACTGCTGAATGCTTGAATGCACGTTCTCGGGTATCACTGAGCAATGAGGTTTCATTAAAACCTGCTGTTAATTGTCCAAGTCCAGCTGGTGGTTGGGCTATGGTCATTTCTTGACCAGTCTTTCTTGACCTTGTTACTGTAATTACTGAAGAATAAAGGTATGTTTGAAATTTGTTTTTATGGCCTCAATATTCTGCATACACTATAAATAATACTTGCTCCTGCATCTCATCATCAGCATAATTTAACAATTAGCAAGCCAACATTCAAATAGTTCAGGAACCAGTATTGCTGGTCAACATTGACCAAAACATTTTGTATAAACAATGCCCATTCATACATATCTGCACAATTCAAAATATATTGTCAGATCCATAATATTCTATTAAAAATAATCAATGTTAATTTTGATATTTTACTGTATTTTGAACATAACCTCAGCAATTTAAATAAAAAAAGCCACAAATCTAGAAGTAATCAGAAAGCAACTGCATCAGATTTACATTGGGCACAGATAAAAGACACTCGGGGAAATCCAGACTACACTAAGGAAAATGACATATCTACCACAGATTTCATTAGGACCTAACTTCTTTTTTTTTCATTGATGCTTTGCAATAAATTAATTAGTTTCTGGGCTCCAAACTCTTCAGAGGGTCATAAATCCTGATGAAAACATGCTTCTTCTTGAAGTTGCACCTGGATCACTTTTAGGAACATTTTTTTAAAATTCATGTGAAAGTTCCTTACTGCTTAATAAAGTGAAATGTTGAATAGGGTACTGGATTAAATGAAAATTTAGTCTTTCATTTACATATCATAAGTATTCTTGAGAATGGTCTTTTCCTGACATGAGTTAATGACAAACTTGGCTCTTTGATGACCGACTAGGACAAGTTATTAAAAGATTACTAATCAAAACAATTGCTGAAGACATATTAACTTCCCCCCCAATTATTTGCTCTAAAATCCTCAATAACAATTTCTATTACATCAAATAAGATGTACCCAAAGCAAGTTACCTCTAAATGAGCAGAATATTTCACTTCTAGCTTGTAAGGAAAAGAAAGATCTCTTACTTGTGAAGGGTGCATGCATAAGATCGCAAGGTTTTAGGGAAAGGGTACCTTTTATGAGGCATTGTTTTTGTAGGTATTGCTTCCACATGACCAATGAAATTTTTATCAGTCTCCAAAACTCAAAAGAAATGAGTTTCAAATGAAAACATTAATTCAAAAGAAATGAGTTTCAAATGAAAACATTAATTCACTATTGTGCTACCTTTCTAGAAGGGGAGTTAATTCACCTACCTAAATATTCATTTATGATCAGCTGTGGAGAAGTAATGATAGTCTCAGAGCAACTCCACCTTTGTCAGGTATTATTTATACTTTTAACAAACATGCATGTCACCTTGAAGCACACCACAAAACTCTGATACAGCTCAACATCATGTAGCAAACTAATACTAGTTACAGCTGCCAGATGAGCCAATATCCCACCTTTCTAAATACCTTCTATTGATTGCAGAAGACATTCCAACCAACCTCCTCCACAGAACATGCCACCTGTGCTTTCTCTCTGAAGGTTTTCTATCTATCTCTTTCAAGTTCTGCCCCATGGTTTGTTTTCATCCTCTTCAAACTCTCAGCTGCTTCTGACTTGCACTGCCACAGTCTTCAGCCTTTTACTCTTTCAGAATTTTTTTTCCTGAGGCCATCTTTTCCAGATCTATTTCTTCTAGTGATGCAACAACTCTGTCATGCTGCTCACACTTTTAGCTAAGTCCCAGGGATTTGCCTCCTTCACCCTCTTTCCCTTACCTATCCTTTCCTTGGTGACTCTAGAGAAGATGGTTTCATCTATCAGCTTCACTGTGACAGCACAGAATATCACTCTACACTCGTATTCTCTCTTTGTAGTTGTTTTCAAAACATCTTATCTTTATGGATTTTAACCAGCATTAACGCAGCATGGCTGAGAGGGGTCTCCTGGTTTCTCAGGCTTTGAGTATTTTCTTCCATTGTCATCCCTTGATTAATATTCCTACTAACATCTCTGAGCCTTGACCTTCCCTTACTGTCTTTCAAACCAACCCCAGTCAAGTCTTACATAATTTAGATTGATATAAGTTCCTTTGGCAAATATGATTTGTTCGTCTTCCCTTTACCCTTGTATAACAGTGCATGGGTCTCCTTGACCCATGTGATCACCTACTCTTATGTTTTTCTTCTCTGCACCCCTTTTCTCCACACAGTTGTCAACAGTTTCAACACAAATGTTGTGCTAGCATTTGACAGCTGTGGTCTTAGCCAATCTTATTCCTTAACTACACAGTTGCTTTTGGTGCTTCTGCCTTTCTGATTCTTTTGATAACATCTTCATGGTTCATTGATTCAGCTTCCCTCTCATGCACCTACAGTTTTGCCCAGTTCTGGGCATAAGGAGCATCTTGTGACGTTTAGCTGTATAGGCTACTGCTCCTAATCTCTTCTTAAAGTTGACTTCCCCAATCGCACCAGCAAAACACTCAACAAAATCAAGGCAGTTGATGCAAAGTATGGTTGTTTATTCTGATACGAGTGATTATTTCCTCATCCTGTTTGCATGTGTTCTTGTATCACACACCAGGTTTGTTCACTCTCTAGTGCCAGGAATGAATCTCAGGTTGCATGCACAACAGAACCAGCTAAAGAACACAGTTTTCATTTGTCAAAACTTAAAATAAACATAGACTTAAGCACACACATGGTTTATTTTATATATATTTATATACTTTTCAATGCAGTGAAAAATCTTTTTCCACAGCCTGGAAATTTTTAAAGAAATAAATTTCTTTTAGAACACCAAAATGTAATGTTTCCAAATAAAATACATACCTTGCATCTTGCAGTCGATGAGGTAACTGCTGTTCTTTCATGGATCTTTTTCCAGACACTGTCACCAGGCACCTGTGGAAGCTCCCAGAACATGTGGCTGTAAGATATTTTCAGTGCCCAAACGGACCCAGGACTATGGACCCCAAGATATGACCCTAGAGCTTGGGCTTTGAATCCCAGCCCTGCAGCAGGAAGTGAGGATGATCATAAAGATAATTTATATGGAGCCGGGGTTCAGGTTGATATTTTCAGGGCTGAATTCCAGGGAAGGTCCACCAGAGACATCTTCCATGATTTCACACTGGGGAAAAGTCTTCTCCAGGATACCACAGAATATCCATGGGGCATTCAACTTCTGCATTAAGATACTTTATGAAACATGCTTGTGGCATGTTTGGATAAATGGACCAGAAATACGGTTCTGAGATGCACTGTTGGCCACAAACCATGAAAGACCCAAGTGTAACATTTCAAAGTGTAACAGCTCCTTCCCAACTTAAATCAAGATTTATTTTGAGTGGTTTCAAGGAATTCTGACTATGGATGTAAGTACAAGCTCAAGTCCAAGGTTATTTTGCATCCAACTGGTATAAAACATGGGCTTTAAGCAAACTCGAGAAAGTAGTTAGAGAGAAATCTGAGGATGCATGAGATTCTTCTGATGGACCAATACACAAAAGAAATTAATCCATATCTGATCTGAATGGGAGGCCATGTAGTCACACAGCTGTGACCCTATCACATAATTTGGACATAAAGCATCAATGCATACAGGAGGTGATGGGGAGATAAAGCTCCCTTCAGCCATTTAAGAAATCCATATTCATAAGCAAATATTCCATCAGTTTGACATTGTCATGTTATCTGCCCTCCCTGGTTATCTGCAAGATAAATCCATTTTCTACCTGTAGATTTTTTACAAATCCAAATGAAGACTTTCTCATCATCATGCTGTCATTCAAAGAAGCAACATTCCCATGGAAGGCAAGGGCCTCAGAGGAATCACACTCACTGTATATGAAGGTTGGAAACATATGTAAATAATTACATATGTAAATTATTTTCATCAGTATATTGGTGTAAATAGTAATATCCAACCAAGATATTAATCTTGTGTGTTTCTAGGGTATATTTGAATAGAAAAGTAATACAAAGGAAAATACAAAATTGTGGACATTACCAAAATGTCTTATTTGAAGAACGAGGAAACTGTATTACTTTTACTTCATATTCTTTAATCCTATCCATTCATTTGTCATTACTTCTACTCCCTCTTATTTTTAACAATCACATTCATCATTGGTATCAACAGGAGAGGGAAAGGCATAAGTGGCTGCAAAGCGCAGCATTCCTCTCAGGGCTCCACATAGGTGACAATGTCCATGTCTTGTAACTTCCCAGGCAGTTCCAGGCTAGGCAAGTCTACATTTACATGGAGTTGGGGATTATGGCTGGAAAAGGGGCCTAATTTTTTGAATTATGTTCAAGATCTGTCTGAAAATTTTCCTTGGGTTTGAAGGCTCACCTCTATGTCTGATTCATAGGATTGAGCTTGTGTTGGAGTCTTCTGTGGAATCACCAGACTGAGTTTTTCCATTTTCATAATAAAAGGCTGTGAGTTCATCTTCCCTCAGCCAGATTTTCCTGAATTTGGCCAAAGAGAAAAGCAGTTTTCAGGAGGGGATCACCCGAGAACCCTATATAAGCACACTGCCTTGCTAGTGTAACCTTTTCTCCATTATTAAACCATCCTGAAAATCACAGTGTGTGTCCATGAGACAAAGAAATCTTCCAGAGATGGAAAAAGAAACAGTCTGAGTCAGTCTTATCAGAAGTGATCTGGTTGAATGTTTTTTTGTGTGTGTGGTTTTTTTTGTTTTTTTTGGTTTTTTTTTTGGTAATGGATTATTTTAAAGCTTGACCATTTTGACAGAACTAAGTTGGGGATGACATTTTCATGAGTTACAGGAGGAAACGTATGGAGCTGTTGCCCCCATGGGATGACTGGCAGCAACTGGGCAGCACAAGGGTCAGGCCTTACAGCCCACAGTATTAGACTGTGTCTGCTCACACCTCAACCCCAACTGTCCACATGGTTTCAGGTGCTACCGGGGGTGGGTTGACTCCCTGGAAAGCTGGCTGTGCGTGGCAGAACTTGAGCAGAGACAGCCCTGTGAGTCGAGGACTCAGCCCCACGGGTGGAGTATCCAGTCCCACTGTTCAGAGCTTAGTCCCACTGTTCAGAGCTCAGTCCCACGGCTCACGGATTCAGCCCTCGCCAGCAGAAGCAGGGAGATGCTGGGGGTGCAGGATGAAGGGCTTGGGTACCAGTTGTCCCTGGGTGCTGGCCAGGACCCGCCCCGCCGGCCGCTGCCCCTGTGCTGTGTGTCTGCGGCAGGCAGGGAGGGGACGGCAGGAGCTCTCAGCCACCGTGTGACGGGCAGCCTGGTCCTGGCTTCTGCTTAAATGTCGCGATGGTTTCGCCGCCGAAACCGGCGTTTCGGTGCCGCTGGGGACATGATTTGAAAAGGTGGCCGGCGTGCGCACACACGAATGTCTGGGATGAGAGTGCTGTGGTGTCCCCCTTCCGCCTCCCCACTCCCGGCAGAAGTAGGGCAGATGGGCCAAAGGTCTCGCTGCCACAGGGCCCGCTCCCCATCGCCCCCCGCTCCGTAGGCGGATAAGGCCGCGCAGGCTGCGCGCCCCGCCGCCTTCCTGCGCGGCTGCTGCGCTGGGCCGGGGATGCTGCACCAGCCCTGCCAGGGAGGGCTTCCATGGGCAGAGAGGTTCGCAGTGTAATGAACAGCCTTATCGTCGCTGGTATCTTTACAACTGCTTAGATGACTTTTTAATTGTGGCTTAATGCATTTAATTATGACAACTCTTCCCCATTTTCAAGTATGATGTATTAATATTACAGATCATTAACATTGCTAAATTACTGTAATGACACAGAGTCCTCAGTGTCCCAGTTAGACGGAAAAAAGACCCGCTCGTCTCATTTGGCTCTTTTGTTATTTGCCTTATAGGAAATTCATGCACGATTCTTGAGTCTTTAAAGCATGTAAGAGAGGCTGCTGCTGCACCCTTCTTATTAAATTGTTGATAGGGAAAATCCCCCATGTAAAACTTCCCGAGCCCGAGACGGCACAGGAGCTAATATTGTCTTTCTAATATCCACTTCATCAATGTAAAAGTTAGAAAGCCTCGGCTCTTGAGCGGGTCCCCCCTCCCCTCCTTCATAATTAGAGCAGACCGTATTTAACATCTGCAAAATAGTCATGCTTATAAGGAATGAGAAATGCGAGATGTTCCATTCTGTTTGCAATGGTTAGACCGTTTTAATCTCTTAACTTCAATATATGTCCTCTAGCAGGCTATACTTCTTGGATTTCATTTTTAGATCCTTAAGGCTGCATATATCTGTCAAACAGACATAATGAATTTAAAGTGCTAATGCCTAGAAGACCAGAGAAAACATTGAAATATATCCTCGGTTGATTAAATTACCACCTCTAGCTACTTTACCTCCTTATGTCCAAACAGATTTCCCTTTTTACTTACCAAGTACCGGATCTGGGAGATGTGAAAGATGTAATTTCATGNGGAAAAAATAAAATTTTATAAAAAAAAAAAAAAAAAAAAAAAAAAAAAAAAGGGGGGGAAAGAAAGAAAAAAGAAAAAAACCCAACCCAAACCAAAACCAACTCATGCACGGATCTTTAGACAAGAACTTTTTTTTTTTCCCCCTTTAAACGTCGTTTCAGATATGTGCCTATAAGATAGGACTTGCCACTGACTAGAGGTATTTTTCAATTACACCCGAGCTCCGGGGAAAGCCTGGGGTGGGAGCCTGTGACTTTGCAGCGCTCACCGAATGGCTGGGGAAAACGGGGGACCAGATGCAGGCGCGTCCGGCGGCGGCGGCGGGGGGAGCAGAGGGTCTCTCTGCCCTGGCCGGCACCTCCCGCCCCTCCCCGGGGGCTCCCCCTGCTCCCCAGCGGCCGCTGCGGGGCGGGACGGCCCCGACGGGGTGGCCCTGAGAGGGGTTTGGTGGCGGGGATGTGGTGGCCAGCCCGGCCCCGAGGGTGCCGCGCATCCGTGAGGGACCGGCGAGCCTGGGGACAGCGGGGACGGAGGGAAGGCGAGCAGATTTGTCGCGCTTTGAAATGAAACGTTATAATCCCTCCAGCAATCCTGTTGACTGTGAACTGTAGCGCCGGGAGTACAACACGGAGGGGAAAAAAGAAAAAAAAAAAAAAAAAGAAAAAAAAAGATACATTGTTGGATAAACAGCTCCTTATAGGTAAAAACTGAATGGGCCAAATAGATGAATAAGGCGACACAATGGAAGGGGGTGGTGGTGAAAGGAAACGAGTCGGTGGCAGTGGAAGAAAAAGGTAAAAGTGAACAGAGGAGACAAAAGGAGAGAAAGGAAAAAAATGTAGATGAGTGAGACAAAAAAGCAAAGAGAAAAAGAAAAGAGAACAAGAGGGGGAAAGAAGTAATATTTTCCTTGATAAAAATGCACAAAAGGGAAGATGAACTTTGTTCTTTTTCTCTTTCTACTCTCCTCTCTCTTTCTGCTTTTCGCCTCGCAGCACGCCAGCCTAAGCTGAGAGCTGTAATGTCATTAAATTGCAAATGCTTTTTCATTTCCGACACACACTGTTTACTTATCTGGCAAAAACATATGTTGGAAGGAATCCGTTAAATTCTGCCCATTGCCTTGGGTAAAAGTGCAATGGAAACGGACCCACTGAGCTTCTTCTTTCTTCTTCTTTTAGCACTTCCCTTATCTACAAGACTGCTTCGCAGAAAACTGGCTAGTTCAATGAAAAATGAAGATACAGCAGGAGATTAGAGAAGAACACTGAGCAAAAAATTCCTGGAGAGAGGGTCACTCCATTGCAAATGATTTCACTCCTCTAGATCTGCATAAATTACTATTTTTAAGGCATCTCCAAAGTCTGTATATTTTTCTCACTCTGTCAAACATTTAATTTCACGCCCCGTGTTCTGAATATGCTAAAATGCATATCTCTGATGCACCTTTAAGCCAGAAAAACGAATGCAAAATTGAAGATAAAATGATGTGATTTGCACTACAAGCCTATTACTTGAGGTATTTACATATAGTTTACCTCTGCAGTTCTGAGAATGATTTATTAAAAAAAAAAAAATCTGGATTAAGCTCGTATAAATATGTATAAATCTTTGTTTAGAAAATAGATTTTGCAGCTCTTGTGTCAAAAAGTTCTTTAAGATTCTGTGAAGAATTTTCCTTTCAGCCTGCTTTAAAAAAGAGGGGGAAAGGACAGTATTTGACATCCTGCTTTGGCAGGAAGGAAACACACACCTACACCCACACACACGTTCAGACATTCAAGATTTTTCTAAAGGCTCGATTTGTTTGTTTGTTGTTTGTTTAGTTAGTTTTGTTTGTGGTTTTTTTTTCCTTTTTCTTTTTCTTTCTTATTTCACACTTTTCTTCCTAAACTTCTTCCCTCTGTCCCTTTCCCTCGCACTCGCTGGGACTCGGGTGTCAGCCACGCTCTGGGGTTTCCCGAGCGTGTGAAATAACGGGTCAGGCGTATTCAAAATAATGGCAGGCTGGGGGAAGAAAGGGAAAAATTAAACCAGAGGGCTATCCCAGCGCAGAATCCGCGAGCGAAGGCGCAGGATGCGGCGGGGCTGCCGTGCCGTGCCTGGCCGTGC
>VXBX01001806.1:19029-29989 GCA_013400415.1 Scytalopus superciliaris
ATGTTTGATAACCACAGACTTTCTGCATGCAATTGTTTTCTCAAATTTCACTTCCTGCTTGACTTCTCTTCACTCTCTTCATTTGTTTCTGTTTTACAGAACAATAATAGCTTATCAAGCTCAAACTGAGACAGAGCACACTTTGTATATCTTTTAAGGCATGAGGGAATACTCCCAGGCTTTGGAGCAAGGCTGATGGTCAGGAGCTATTCAGAACTGATTAGCCTATATGTTGTGTACAAGGGGTTATTTTACACATATTTATCCTTCTCTGATTTGGAGAACAATTGTCCATGAAAGTAAGTTCAAAACATTGAATCCTGTACAAAAACAATGTTCATATGCAGAGGTGTTTGCATAAGTTTCACCTGAATTTTGATAGACTGGGTGCACTATAAAAAGTATTATTTAAATATTACATTGAATAAAAAGTACAGTATTACTTTTGTAATGAACTTTACATGATCCTATAGATAATATTGTTCTATATTTTTATAGTGCATTCTCTTTGCAATTTTTGTAGCATTCACACTACCTAACTATGTATCATGTGAGGATCCCTTTGTGCATTGTATGCATGTGCATGAAAGTCAGTATTCAAAGTGTACAGAGCAGAGCCCTTTTGGGGAGAGTGGAGAGAGGGGAGAAAGGACGCTCTTTGCCCAAAGCTTACTTGTCTACCAGTCCAGACTTCCTAACAGCTAACCTGCTCATTAAATTTTCCTAATCAGTTCAGTTATCCTTTCAATGTATCATCTTAAGATTTGGAAAATATCTAATTATGAAAGGTGATTTTTACAATTAATATCTTTGGTAGCATTTCCTCCTGTTCTTCAACCCTTCCCCACCTGTAAAGTCCTAGACTTGCTCAATATGTTTCTTTAAGGTGCTTAGGGATTTTTTTTACCTTGGGGCAGGGCAGCATTCTCAGGAGGTTAAACAACACATTTTACTGGCAAACTTTAATAAGGGTACTTGGCAAATTTTAAAGCAACATTCAATTGAAATACCACATTTCACAAGGCACTGACTTAGAAAACTCTCACCCATTCAACTTTAGATTACCCAGATTTTGAGAAGAGGAAATTAGGAGCAGAAAACTAGAGGGAGAGATGGGGCACAGAGAAAGATTAATAATCACGATTTGAATTGCAGTACAATGTCAGCTACAATAAAATCTGAGTGGTGCGCCATGAAAACTTGCATTTCTGTGTTGTTTTTATCTCCTTTGGTCTCTCTGGACCTTCACCCCAGCTGGGGCTTTTGGCATGCTGGACTAGAGGCTTCAGTGTTGGGGTGTGGAGCAGTGCACTGTCCCATCCATGCAGGACTTGCCCTTCCCCAGTCCTCCTCCCATCCTGGCCCCAACCTTTAGTTCTTTTGAACCAGTAATGACTTTCTCCAGTCTCTTACACCACCCTGGAACCTGCCCTGACCCTCCCTCAGCAGTTCTGCAGACTATCAGGTCATTTGGGCAGGAAGCACACCACTTATTCCCCCTCAGAGAAAAAAAGAAAAAATATTACTTTGTGCATAAAAATAATATTAATTTATTGGGAAGGTCAATGGAAATATTTTGATTGATTTCCTTAAGTCTTGAATGAGAGTTACACCTGCTACACGTTGCATCTCTGCAAAAGGTATCATGTTCTAGTTGTTTGATCTATGAACACTAAGGCTCAGAGAGATCAAAATAATTTGCTATCACTATGCAGGAGTCCATTTTGGAGACTGAAACAGAAGCTGTAACTACTGAATTTCAGACTATTTCCCACCCACCAAGTAATGTTTAAGGAGCAATGCTTTTGTTTAACAATGCAGTTGTCTATTAACTCTTAATATGCTAGGCATTGATATCTGCTATTATTAGATTTTTGGTCTTTGGGAACAGAAGATGGACATGTTAAAATCCACATTAACACTCCCTTTTTCAAGTAAGTGGAAGGAAGTTTTATCCCCTTTTAAAATGTAAACAAAAGCAAGAAGTTTTGCAGGAGACAGCCCCAGTAGCTGAAGCACTGGTTTCAGACAAGTAGCCTGGGGCTGCTGAGTGAACATGACCATGCTGTGAGCACAACCTTGTACAGTCACTTCGCAGGCATCAAGATGACTCACCAGTGTGAATACAGCTGCTTAGTAGTCTGCTGTTTGACATAACGTTATTCTATTGTTTTAAGTTGTATGGTGGGAAATAACTGACAAGCTCTGTATGCAGGAGAAAGAGTCCGTCCCTTTGAGTGTGTTCAAAGACACCTGACAATCAAAAGGTAACTGGCTCTGCCTTTGGCAGAAAGCAGGAGTAAATGTGCACATCCTTATTTTGTGGGGAAACAAAAAAACCAAAAAACCAAACCAAACGAACAACAAACAAACAAAAAACCCACAAGTCCCACTGCCACCCTGCCAAAAACATGTTAAAAAGGCAGACATGGAGATTTGCATGTTAGAATGCTGCCTGCTGTTTTTCATTATTACTTTTTCCACACCAAGAGGACTGGAGGTAGTCTCTGAAAACAAACTCAACTACAGCAAAGAATATTCTAGACTCATACAATCAAGTTGTTCTCCTAATGAAAAGAGAGCCACAATATTGGCTGTTTGGGCTAAAGGGTAATGATATTATTATCACCTGGTTGGAAGAGTTAATCTACTCCACCATGCATCATGATTTAATTATTCCTAATTGATCCTTAATAGATGGATGTCAAATCTGGCCTTGCTTGGCTTCAATTATAGTAATTTTGCAGCCTCATTTTATAGTGGATCTTGGCAAATACCTGGCCATTTCTGTCTCTCTCCATTTCTTGCTTTGAGAACTACTAAACACTGCTTGAAACTTCCATGCACTATGGCACTGAAAAGAAAGAGATTGGAGATTTTACAACATATATTCTTTGTAGATTGTTTCTGACCATTCTCAATTTATACAGTATTTAAGCTATGTCAGTCACTCTTCCAATAATAGATGTTGTGGTAGTTCTAAGTAATGATGGGTGAAAAACCATCAGATTTTTAAGATAAATATGCTTTGAAATTAAACATTATTTTTCACTTTCATTTCCTGGAATATGCCTGCACTACCACCTTAAAAGAAAGAAAAATAAATATGTCAATTTAAGATGTAAAAATATAACCCTGACATGAATTGTTTGTGTTGTCTCCTTTTTGATATTTTGTTTACATTCTAGATAAATTAATAGTTCAAAACATGTTTAGTCTGGCTATAATTTTGATTACCAGAAGATTAATAAAGCAATATCACAGAATATGCTGAATTTGAAGGATTCTTTGAGTCCAGTACCTGGCCCTGAGGAGGACACCCCAAGACTCCCACCATATGCCTAAGAACATCATCCAAACGCTTCTTGAACTCAGACAAGCTTGGTGCTGTGACCACTACTCTGGTGAGCCTGCTCCAGTGCTCAACAATCCTCTGGGTGAAAAACTTTTCCCTAGTATCAAATGTAAACTTTTCCTAACTCAGCTTTGTGCTGCTTTCTTGAGTCCTGTCACTGGTCACAAGATGAAGAGGTAAGAGTCTGCCTGTTTTCTTCCCTTCATGAGGATGTTGAAGACTGCAATATCTCCTCTTTTCCAGGCTGAACAGACGAAGTGACCTCAGCTGCTCATCATATGGCTTCCCCTCAAGGCTCTTGTCTGGAATGATCCTGTAAGAGACAGTGTGAAAAACTTTGCTGAAATAGAGGAAAATTACATCCACTGGCTTTCCTAGATCAGTTTGGTGGGTTACCTGTCAGAGAGGGAAATCAAATTGAACATGCAGGATTTCCCCTTGTATAAACTGATCAAGCAGAAAGAGACATTATGATCACACCATTTTTCTCCATTTTCTCCACCCTTACTATGCTTTTCTAACACTAGTTCAACCCTAATGACTGGGTTTTTTTTTTTGAGAGAGAAAGAGCTAGTATTTGAACTAAGCATTCAACACTACTGAAAACATGCTTAACTAAGCCGTGAAAATTAACTGTTCTAAAACATCAATAATTTCTTTGGTACTTACCAGTTCAGTAAATTCAGTTGCTTGTATTCTCTAGTATTTTTGAAAAAGAAGATTTTTAGTTTGTTTGTTTGTTTTTGGAATAATTTTGGTTGCACTTCATAATGATTAACTTTAAAAAGTGAAATATTATGCAAGCAGATGATACTAAATATACAGGAACTGAGTTGTCTGATGTAGAGAAATTCAGAAAGTTCATGTCTATTTTTGACAATGTCCCAATAAAATATCTTGTAATTTGTCAGCTATGCAAGTGGATGACTGTCTAAACCAACAAAAAAGTAAAAAAATATTGGTCCCATCAGGAGTGTTAACATTTATTCACAGTGACATTTGTACAACTTGGTGAAAGAACTTCTTTTTCAAAACAAGTATTTCTGTTGTAAGCAGAATATTGGATGAATTGGAAATGAAAGAAACATTTCCAGTGAACATTTCAAGACAGTCTTTTCTTGTTTTCAGGAAAAGTGGTCACCAGAAGATACAAGGAATCCATAACCATAAAGTCTACAGCCAGGTTGTCCCATTTATCTTACAAACTTGGTAAGCATTAACTCTAACATAAAATGTTTTTGAATCAGCAGCATCTTTTGTGTCTTTAAAAAGGGCACCTATGTTTGTCCCTCAACAGCTTTGTTTTAACACATAATACACTTACTGTTACAGAAATGTCAAACGATTTTGATGTCTTTATTCTCTCTGAACACAGCCATTGCAGCTTCACCCCTGGGATGGTAAAGCTTAAATGCAATAAAGACTAAAATACAGACCTCCTCCACACCACAACTTGAGCTGCACCCAGTACATAAGGCAACTATACTTGCTGATCGATTATTTTCTGCATGAGCATTTCTGTCAGGCCTATGGTTGTCATAGGAAAAGTATTTCACTTGCCTACTCACACGTATTGACCCTAACAAGATTTCAGCATTTCCAAGCAAGTGACCTTCATCACTACTTATAGCAGATCAGTTGCTTAAAGAACTTCTCTTTTTGCACTGCTGGAAGACTTTATAACACATACTTCACTGAAAAAAATACATTACTCAGCAGGCATGTCACTCAGGCCCACACAGACTAAAAAATTATGTTCTGGAGCTAAAATATAACATGTTTGAACTTGAAGGGACCAAAAAATGATGTATTGTTGTCAGGTTTAGCCACAGAAATTCAATTAAGAACTGTACTGTAGGGATATGAAACTGCAAAACACCAGAACCCAGGGAGCTCCCAGGAGTTAATCCTGTCTCAAGACTCTGATCCTGTCTCTGGACATTCCTAAAAGACTCTGTTAACATTTGACAAGGTTGTAGCTTCTCTGTCTCCACTACTGAGGTAAGAAGTATTCCCTGGACTGAATCAAAACCTGTGTGGCAACACTCTATCGTTCCCCCTTCCCTTGTGTTCCTGGATAATGAATTAGCTCTAGATACCGGCTCTCCTCATAATTAACATAAGGTAATCCCTTAGTTAGCCATCCCCTGTTTAGCATAACTCAGTTTCTTAATCATAATAACTCTATATACATCAAAACTGTATCTAATAAATATATTTTGTTCATGCCCCTGAGACCTGAGTCTGGGTTACTGACCGTTACATTGTACAAGTGCTATCATGTTTCACTCTGGAATAATTAACTGGCAATGCCACATAAAGCTTGGACTAAAACTCAGTATAGAGGCAAGGTCTCCATTCTCTAAACACATGCCATATGAAACAGGTCTAGAAGACAGGTGTCTGGCATAGAAGGATTTGCCATTAATTGAATAAGAAGAGGCATGGCAGAGGAGATAAATCACCAGAGATTTATTTTTTTCATGCTCTCTAAAAGAAGTAACCCACTGTATTTTTGCCTTCCTCATTAATGATGACATTTTATATAAAGAACTGGGAAAGTAGCAATAGGATGGGGAAAATTCTGTCCTACAATACATTGAGGATCAAGGAAGCTCTGAAACTTGTGCAAGGCCTTATAACCACTATTTCCATGGAATGATATCAAATCACATCTTATCTGTTCTTCACTGCACCAAACTGCAGGCTCATTCACTTCCCTCCAGTGATGAAAGCTTTTATAGTAGTACACATCAGTTAAATTAGAAACCGGAGAGATCCATGCCCACTGGCCAGATCCAAAGTCCATTAAAGTCAATGAATAGATTTAGGTCACCAGTGCTGCCTCCTGCCAGCTTTTCTGCACTGGGGAAAGACCACAGGCTAGAGAGTTGAGTTGGCAATCATCAGGCTGCCTACCCCATCTGAATAACTTGGAGAGAGCCAACTGACAAATGCCTAATTAAAAAAAAGCAACAAAAAAAAAAAAGGCAACAACAACAAGAAGAACAAAAAAACCAACAAAAAACCCCCCGACCCCCCCCAAGCAAAAACAAAACCAAAACCGCAAACAGAACCAACCAACCAACAAAAAGAAAACATCCAAACCAACAAAAAAACAAACAACCCCCTACACACACACCAAAACCCAAAAAAACAACCCACAAAACCCACAGGGAAACTTCCACTTGTTTCCATTCAAAAGATCCAGACAAGTTGTTAAGTTGTTCTTAATAGCAGGAGCAAACTATTCTCAGTGTTAGAATCCATTCTGGGGGATTTGCAAAGGCAGATCAGCAGCTCATCTAGTCTAGCATCCTCTTCCTAGTTCTGCTGGATATTTCCAACTGCACAATTTCACAATTCATCTAATAATATAAATCTACACAACTGGGAATCTTTTTATCCCATTGCCCAGCTGGTAATCAGAATATGCCCTGAAGCCTGAGAACTGGTTGTAGAGAAGATAAAAGCAGAGAAGAAATAATAATGTAACTTGTTTGAAGTATTGCTTTAGAGTCTAATGTATCCCACCACAAATTAGTTCTTCATAGTTCAAATACCCTGTGGTAATGCTCTGAACTACAGATAGATCAGCTCTGTCATGTGCACCTAAATGGCTTTGCAAAGATGTTAGGTTTTAAAGAAAGATCACTTAGTATTGTTATACAGAACACTCTTTGGGTACTAACAGAGAACAGTGGGAACACAGCTTTGATGCCCAGGAAATAAACGTATTCCTCCGTCTCTGCAGTTCCACTGTCAACATCACTTGATAGCCCAAGTTCTGTGCTCTTATTCTTTATGCAGCTCACTAATAGATTAATTAATAAGACCAGGAAGACAGTTAGAGTGCCTGGGGACAGTTAGAATTGTAAATGCTCTGTATTTCTACCTGTGCTGTGTTCTTTAGTTGCCAATAAAATCAGAGAAAGGAAACAGTGTGCCTTGACCCATCATGGGATTGGCATTTGCAGGTTGGTAGCCATCACGTTTACCTTTAGACAGTCATTCTGCAGGACAGTACTTGAAGTACCAAGCAAAGCAATAACAACAGCAGCAGCATCGACTTGCACATCTCGTTTAGGTGTCTTTACATTTGAAACTGAGCAGAGCAGCCTGTAGGAAGTGGACTGACAAAAATGTTTGGCCATTAGTGGAATCTTCTGTGCTCCTACCTCTTTGATGATATTTCAGAACAGTGCTTTTCTTGTGGTTTTCTGTTGTTGGGGGTTTTTTTGTTTGTTTTGTTTTGTTTGATTGTTTTTGTTTTGTTTGTTTTGGAGGGGGGTTTGTTGGGTTTTTTTTCTCTTTTTTTGTTATGCAAAACTCAAAGAGATCACCTGCGGCAGTAGCCTAGAAAACGCTGGCATCACCAAGATAGGACAACAGGGATGAGTGATGAATTTCACTGACACATTTGGTTTACAGGATTCTCTCTCTCCTTAGAGAAAGAAGGCCAAACATTGCCATCCTGTTCAGGGCCAAGGGAGCATTTTTGCTAGCTGAGCATCTGCACTTTAACAGTGCGTGCTTGAATTGAATTCAAGGTGAGTAACATACATAAGCTGTCCATTCTGATGTCTGCTTTCTGTGCTCTCTACCAAGCTAACATGCTTTGTAAAAACAATAATCAGAAACTGACAATAGTAGAATAACATCACTGTTTCTGATCAAATTTTCTCAGTGTCAAAACTATGATTGCTGGACAAAATCCTAGCACTAGAGATGAAATTCTCACAAAGAAATAGTGATTGAACACACATAAAAAAACTAGTTCTCAACAATATGACTCTTCATTTGCTGACTAATTTTTCCACTCCTATATATTTCATTTTGGTTTTTATTCTAGGTGAATAAGCCTCTAGTCACTGTAAACCAAAGAGAAATATTAATTAAATTCCAGTTCAGGTCCATATCTCACCTTGTTTTTTGAATGCTACTCTGCACATTTTTCCAGTGCTTGAATCACAGGAGGGAGAATATTTGCAATTTTTTAATGTGCATTTTCACAAAGATGCCAGTTTGAAAAGAAAATAAAACATCTTTGAGAAAGAAGCAGACAATGAGGCATCTAGGGGTAAGGACATATATTACCTCTGTAGTTCTTTCCGTCACCTGATCTCTGAGTCCTCTTTGGTATTTGTACAGCTGAATTTAAGGTGAAAATTGAAATTAATTTTTGCACTGCTTCTCTCTTGTAATACCATAGGCAAGAAAGAGAAAGAAACACTTTCCAAAGTGTATGTCTTCCTTTAGGAATAAGATCAGGGGAAAAAAATCACTGGGAAAAATTAAAAGTTCTGGTAATTTGCACTGTTTTCCTTAATTGTTCCAATGTTTTTGTTCATGGCTGAGCTGTAACATACAGACTATTCTGCAGCCAACTTCTTCTCTGCATAACTCTTCTGTATTTTTCCAGATAATTCAAATATTCATCAACTTCTGAAATATTGTCAGATACCAAACTAATTTTTGTCTTCAAGGGTAAATCTACTTTGGGTGAAACTAATTTGCAAATCCTTGTAATTGTATTGTGAATTCCTTGTCATCTTCAAGGACAACACTTCCAACAGATAGCCATATTTTGTCTCCCTCTAACTCACTAGGCATCACAATTTATTGATATATCTATCCACATCTCAATTAACAACATCAGGAAAGACAGAGATTATCACTCTGGATAGTGCTTGGTCCATTTTGCACACATTATTTTTTGATGACACCTAGTACTTTTGTTTCATTTGCTATGAGTTCTAAAAATATACTTGCTATACCTTTGCAGCCTCATTTATTAGATTGGGTCCTTGAAAGGCATTTTTCTGGATGGTTTTATGCAGGATAACAATTATACTAATAGCTTTTATCCTTCAGATTGAGAATTTAGATGTTTGTCAAGCTGGCTCAAAAAAAGGATTTAAAAAAACATATATGGCAGCTGAGATTCTAACTGGAGACCCTGATGATAGAAGTGAAGTTACATCACAGTCCGATGTAGCAAGATAAAGCAGGAGACAAGTTTAATTTCTTTGTAGAACAGCTGGACGCCTCAGACAAAGTTTTGTTGGTGCTGACTTGGGTTAGGAAAAACCCAATAACAAAACAACCAGATATTCCTTCACAGTAATAAAGAAGCTTATTGTTTTTTCAATATTTCCACAAGCCAAATACCTGCCAAAAGCACAAGCATCACTGGAGTCATACCTGCTCTCTACTGTAAGACATGTGAAGGAAATGGGCTATGTTCTGAACTCCAGTCAGATAAAGAAAAACTTGAGGGTTAAAATTAATTTATATGGATATTGACTGCCACTGTAAATAGAAGCAAGGACACAGCTATTTTGAAACCAGAATACACCCTTGCATTTCAACTCCTAATTCTAATACCAAAACTTTCCTGGTTTAGTTTGATAGTGCAAAAGCCCAGAAAAATCCTTGCTTCTAATAGATCTGTTTTCACCTTCAACAGCTAATGAGGATTGAGGAACATTTTCAAAACATGATTCAGGGTAAGGTCAGTAAATTAAAAAGTGTTCTGAGAGGAAAAATAAGCTAAAATGTCTGTCCTTGGGATCAAAACATTAGAGTGGATAGCTGGCCTGTTTTCAGAAATACCATCTCTTATAGTGCCTTTCTGGACAAAATGTCCAGCACACAGATGGATAAACATATTGTGTGGTGTGTTAGCAATTGGCTTGCAGGTTGAACACAGAGTAATAGTGAATGGGGTGACATCAGACTGGTAACCCATCACTGGTGGGGTTCCACAGCACTCCATGTCAGGCCCTGTGCTCTTCCACATCTTCATAAATTACTTGGATGCAGGACTGGAAGGGATACTAAGCAAGTTTGCCGACCATACAAAACTAGGAGGAGCTGTTGACTCCCTCAAAGGCAAGGACATCCTGCAGAGAGACCTTGACAAAACAGGGAGATCAGCAATGACCAACCATATGAAGTTCAACAAGAGGAAGTGTTGGATTCTGCATGTGGCATAGGGCAACCCTGGTTATTTGTACAGACTGGGGCGTGAGATGCTGAAAAGCCATGGGAAGGGACCTGGGAGTTGTGATCGATGGCCAGTTGAACATGAGCCAGCAGTGCCCTGGCAGCCAGGAGGACCAACGGTGTCCTGGAGGGCATCAGGCAAAGCATTGCCAGCTGGTCAATGGAGGGGATTGTCCTGCTCTGCTCTGCACTGGGGCAGTCTCACCTTGAATATTGTGTGCAGTTTTGGACACCACAACATAAGAAATATATTAAGCTGTCAGAGAGTGTCCAAAGAAGGACAATGAAGATGGAGAAGGGCCTTGAGGGGAAGCCGTATGAGGAGCAGCTGAGGTCACTTGGTCTGTTCAGTCTGGAAAAGAGAAGCCTGAGGGGAGACCTTATTGCAGTCTGCAACTTTTGCATGAGGAGAAGAGGTGGGGTGTGGGGGGGGCACTGATCTCTTCTCTGTGGTGAGCAGTGACAGGGAATGGCCTGAAGTTGTGTCAGGGAAGGTTTAGGATGGATATTAGAAAGTGGTTCTTCACCCACAGGGTGGTTGCAAGAGGCTCCCTGATGTAGTGGTCACAGCACCAAGCCTGACAGAGCTCAGGAAGC
>VXBX01001808.1:0-13120 GCA_013400415.1 Scytalopus superciliaris
AATATATTAAGTACAATACTGTTCAGCAGAACTACTTAGTCTCAGAATAGGAACTGCAAGGTGAGCTGAGATGTGAAGGTCATCAGTCCTGCTGGTTGCAAGTTTTGGAAAATTAAAAGATGCATAATAAATCATTATTTCATTTTGTTATAGGGTGCATTTCCCCCATGAAGAACTGGGGTCCATGAGAGTGTGTGGAGCAAGGAATACATGAGCAGAAAGTTCTGTAGATGAGTGGCTCATAAATGGTCTTTTTGGGTTTACCCACACATATCCTCTTGGGTTTTTTTTATCTTTGTATTTTTGAGAATCTCATTCATGAGAAGCCTAAACTCAATCCTAAGTATAACTTTGAAGGTTATTTTCTATTGAAAATCAACAAATACTAAAATTCACAAACCTTACTGAGCATTTAAGATCTTTTAATCTCCTTTTACTATCAAGTATTTTTGTTGTCAATACTTTATGTACTTGCTTAACTTTATTTAAAGTAAACAGCCCAGTGGAAACTTACTGCCAATGTGTATAGATAAAAAAAGTATGTTCAAAAGTCTTTCCTAGACTGATTCCAGAGTGCAGCTTACCAAAGATAGGGAGCAGAACATCTAGTTCTGTTTTAGCTAGCTCTTAAAGAGCCAATAAAGCTTAGTATGACATCCCACTGGGAAGACCATGTTCTCCCTTTCCAAACATGCCAAAGCTCATAATTCTTCGGGGTGAAAGTATCAAGTTATAGAAAGCATGGGCTGTCATGTGTGTAGCTTGGTTGTGAGACTAATTGCACAGTAATGAAAGTGTGTGGAAGATGTGTGTGACCCACGTAGTAGTACTGGAGTCTGCTTTCAGTAGGAAAAGAAGAGGACAGGACAGCAGTTAGACCAGCCATAACCCCACTGTTACACCTTTTTTCATGCAACCGAGTCTGAATGGAAGCTTTGGATTGTCTTCTCTTATTCCCCCCAGTCCTAAAGTTTCAATAAGAATATGAAATCTGGCTTAGAGTAACCATCTGGTTCTCATTTGCTCCCACAGAATTTCAGCTAACTGTTGATCCCAGTTTGTGTTGCCTCATAAGGTTAAAAAAAAATTCACTTTATACAGGTTGAACCTCAGTGAGTTAAGTGCACACAGGAATTCTGCTGGGAGGGTGTTTTCCTACAGTTTCTCTGCTATATCCAGTGGGCAGAGCCTGGCTTGAACAGGTTGTGTTGTCTCACAGTGTTCCTCTGAAGATAAAATGTGGTTTACCAATTACTCCTCAGTAGAGAGCAGTATTTTGCAGCAAGCATCCCAGCAGGAACATTGATTCTTTGACAGTCTCTGGCATGGATTTGGTCAGTGTGCAGTGAATAAATGTGTGTCTGCTGTGGTCTGTAGCTCACTCCCATGAATCACCATGAAGTAGCTTAGAAAACCAGCTTCCAGTTCTTTTTTTAATCTCCTTGCTTGTTTGTTTGTAAAACTCCTTTGCTTACTGTGGGTTTTACTGGATTCATTGTCAACACACAGAATAGCTTTGTGTCCAGCTGCCTTTCATTAACTTCTATCAGAAAGAAACAAATTGAAAGATAAGATGACCTCGTGAAAATCATTACCTTCAGTGGAAGGGGTCATGCAACTTTTGTAAGCAGTAATGTAGCTTAAATTTCCAGGTCCTCTTGGAAATTATTTTATATGGGTATCTCCTGGATTAAAAAGTCTGTTCTTTCTATAGTTACTACCACACTGCCTTGTGTAATACGGTGAAACTTTCCTTCTTTTTCCAGATTACAGGACGGGCCCGTGTTTCACCCAAGTGAACAAACAGATGTGCCAGGGCCAGCTCACTGGGGTTGTTTGCACAAAGTCCCTCTGCTGTGCCACCATCGGGCGTGCGTGGGGTCACCCCTGCGAGATGTGCCCTGCCCAGCCCCAGCCCTGCCGACGCGGCTTCATCCCAAACATCCGCACTGGGGCCTGCCAAGGTAAGCCCTGGGGTCCAAGCTGTGCCTGACTGTCGTGTGGCTGATACGCATCCTGAAAACCCCGCACTCCCTGTGAAACAACATCAGTGTTTTCTCTTGTTCATGTTCGGTGTCTTCCTGATGGTAAGGCATGCTTGGCTGCTTCCAGATTTTAGCTGGTGTACGCACAGAACAAAACTCGAGTGCCTGGGAAAAAAAGGATGTTAATCAAGTAGACTGAAACACAGGGCATGGAAAGGTCAGAATGTGGGTTTAGCAAAGCCACCAGATACTGCTGTAGAGCATCAATCAGGCAACTGGCTTATGTTGTCATAGCCCTCAAGTAGTACATGCTTAATTCATTTCTCTGTTGGTTGATACAGAGTTTTTTTTCTTTCTGAAGTGGTTTGGAATTATCATGTGGACTTTTTTTTTTTTTTCATCCCATCATTTAGATAAAGCACATAGTGAGCCATCTGGATTATTTGTACAGGGCTAGACAAATGCACAAATAAGGAAGGAGTGCAGTCTCCTCTGTGTAGATTCATAAAACGACTGAGGAATGGGAAAGCCTTATTTCTTACCAAGTCTCTCTTTCCATGATAAAAGTCTTGCTGCCCCTCCTTTCTGCAGTTACAACATGTCCCGAAAAAAAAGATGCCTGTTCTGCTCTAGGTGCTTGGCTAAATTTTAGAACAAACTGCACTGAGAATGCAGTTAACAGAGGAAATGAGAACATCCAAAGTAGAATATGCTGCTTTTCTGCTCCAGGCTAGCACACGTGGTCAGTTTGCTGGCTGTGCTGTTTTGGAACCTTCCCAAGAAGCTGTGGAAACCAAGCAGGTGCCACAGTCAGACCCTTTGCATTGACCTACCCCTTCAAGGACTGACATTCAGAGTCTGAGTCCATTAGAGTCTCCATAGAGGCTTTAACATTCAGAGTCCAGCAGCCTGTGGTTGCACTGAGGAGTGTGCACACTCCGCCTCCTTTGAGTAAGAGGGCATCTAGCCTCAGTCTGTTTATTTTGTAGTATGATTTTGGCAGTAGCTTGCATTCATGTGTTGACTAATGTGAAGACATCCTTTTCAGGAGGCAGGATAAAATGGTACTTAGGCTGCAGGCAGCTGGCTGATGGGCATTTTCCCAGGTTTCTTTTTTCCATCTGATAATGTTGGGATAGGCATATTCATCAGTGTACAGCCATACCATACTTGGGGGTGTCTGGGTCATCATGGAAATGTTCTTTTCCCACACAGATAAATCCTGATGCATTGTGTAAGATCAGAGGGCCCCTTTCTCTTGAGGTGTGTTTATGATTTTAAAGCCTGCATGAACCTGTGCTGTCACAGTCACTAGGGGAAATCTTCCCCACTCTCTCCAGTAAGTCAGCTAACACCACCTTGTATTCCTGCTGTGTGGGCAAGGGAGCCTCAGTCAAATACAGTGACCACGTACATACAAGTGCATTGTTCAGAGTCATGCATTGATCCACAAAGAAACCTCCCAGTCTGACCATTCACAAGACCTTCTGGCAGTCCCCTCCCGATGCCAAAGACTTTCACTGCTGATACTGAAGCCCCCTCAGGGCAGACAGCTCCTGTGAATGGATGGGTCCCCTCTTGATTCCCCACTCACACTCAGAACAGGCTTTCCTACTGCTCAAGCCCCAGTTTCCCTTGGCAGAGTCTCAGATGTCTCATTCCATAAAGCCATTTATTCATGGCATGGTAACACAGGAGCAGCCCAAGCAGGTGCCTGCAGGGAGGGGCCCCCAAGAAAGGAACCCCTGGGTTTTTACACCCTCACAGTTCAAGCACACACAAGTCTCACTCCTGCTCCCAACTTACCTACTTTATATCCCCCCCTTTTTTTTTCTCCTTGCATACAGCAGCAGGATTTGTTTGTGTATGTATATAGGTCAGCAAGAATTTCTGTCAGCAGAGAAGGTGTCTGATGCTGTCTCCTGTAAGATGCTGATGGGCAGGCTGGATGAGCAGACGGTGAGGGGTATGGAAAGCTGGATGAATGTTAGACAGTGCCGCTTTTCCCTGCACTGTATCCTAGTTCAATGGTTTAAAGCTCCACAAATCCAACAATGCCAGTTGCCTGGCTGGTTTTCTTCTTCAGTTATCATCCATAGGAGTTCTTGCTGAGAGCCCTCTATGCATGTGAGTTGAAAAATGAGAGAAAATCAAGATGTTGCAAGATTTTTAATTCTTAGCAATTGAAACTTGATGAAACATGTCTTTGGAGTTTTCCCCCAGTTGTTGTTCACACAGTTGTATGGTTGACCTGAAACTTTGAGCTGTTAGCTCAAATTCACTTCTGAGGAACTCCTCATGGTATTATCTTAGCAAAGGCATCTATTTCATTTGAAATATATGAATTATTTTAAGCAGCAATAAATCCCTTCATTTTTGCTTCCTTTAAAATATTTCCTTTCCTGTTTTTCTGTGCTTGTACTGCTTGAAGTATCTAAATTATAGTAAGGAAGAATACTTGATGTCACTTTTCCTTATGTGTCAGAGATAGGCCTCTGTCTGCACATAACAGCTTATGTTTTAGTGTTCATCTTGAAGTGATTAGCATGTTTTAGACATTCTTTTCATAACACTGTCATAAACAGAAACAGTGTACAGAAGGCATGCATGTCTCCAAGTCAAAGTCCATTGTATGGCTTGGCCAGATGTAATGAATCCTTGAGACTTCTCTGCCAAACTGATCCTGGAATAGCTTCTGGGGCTTCGTTTAAGTTATGTGAGAGAACAGGAGTGCTCTGTAGCACCCATCCCCACAATACTAGTGTTTTCCTATTTTCTTATTAAGTTATGTAGTTAACAGCATGGCTGAATTCCACTGGGGAGCAGAGGAACAATGTGGTAGTCTACTTTGTGTGATGGATAAACAAAGGAAGTTTAAACAGCCATGATTTTGGCTGCATTTTTGACATACAGTTACTATATAGGGAACTCTTATTGTGTCTGTGTCAGTTTGGCTTAGCATGTGATGTTACAAGATGATGGCAAGGCACAGATGAAAAAAGGTTGGGTTTTCTGTGTGGAAAAGGAGAGAGAGAGAATTTCTTTGTCTCACAGAATCATTGCCCTTACTTCCAACAATAGAGACAGCCCTTTTTAAGATCTGAGTACTGGTAGTTCCTGCTGACCTAAGTTCTGTGCTGGTAGCATGTTGTCAGCTCTGTTATGAATTATTAGGCTACTCTGCTGGAGTTGGATGTATCACATGGCACTGTGGAGACACTGTTTACCTTTCCAAACTCCATGTTATGGTGTGTGTTCTGTTGAAATGTCACAGAATCACAGAATTGGCAGGGTTGGAAGGGACCTCTGGAGATCATCCCATCCTTCCCAGGCAGGGTCACCCAGACCAGGTGACACAGGAGCGTGTCCATGTGGGGTTTGAATGTTTGAACTGTTCTAACAGAGAGGGAGACTCCAGGACCAACCAGAGCAGCCAGGAAACAGTTGTTCTCCAGGTGTGATTACTCCTCTCTGAAGAGGCTTCCTTTCATGAAATGGAAAGGTCAGATGAGACTGAATACCTCCTCCGAGGGGTTTTAGAACCAAACACAGGGATCTGTCTGATGCTTTTTCAGTGCTCTCTTTTTCTTTTGTGACATTAGATTTGCAGAGCCTTTTCTTAGGGGAACACAAAACCCTTTGGTAACCAGTGAGACTCACCTTGTCACACATGGATTAGACCAGACTCACTCAGCCCATAGTTTGAATGCTTGGCATGCTTGTAGGTTACCTGGCTTGGGAATTGGTATGAACAGATCAAAATAAATAGCACTTGCAAGCCTTGCTACTGGAAAAGAGGTCATAATTTAAATACGTGTTAGATGTCAGACTGTGACAAGACTTAACTCCTGTGTAACTACTGAAATTGCTCCTGCTCTTCACAGGATTTGCATGATGCAGTTGAATGGGTCTTAGCACCTTCTCAGGATTAATTATGTTTTTGGGACAATGTACTTGTATAGAACATTGTAGCACTATTTTCAATATTACTACGAACTGCTTTAAAAAAATTAGAGAAGCTAATTTAAAAAAAAAAAAAAAATTAAAATCCAGTCAAAATTCGAATTGTTTAGTTGTGTTTCCATTTTTTCCCCCTAACAGTTTCTATTCAGTCATTGCTTAAACAGGAGTGGGAGCTGTTCAGACACCCTTCAGACACCTTTCATCTCAAGAACTCAGGCAGGATGAACTTAAATGCTCCACTTGAACGTACTTTATTGCCATTGCTGCATGGCTTTAGGAGTAGCACAGTGGCAAAAATCCTGTTTTGGACATTTTGTCAGTTCCTCCCTGCACTCTTGAAAAGTCCCATTTCTAAGCTACACCCTTTCCCTTCAGACAGTTGATTTTTTTGCTTTAAGGAGAGAAAATTGGTCATGGCCGAATAGCTTTTGAAAATAGACTCTTCTTTCTACTACTATTTGCTGATGTTGTTCAGTGTATACAGCCATTATGGGAAATAATATTAAAAAAAAATCTGTTCTGTAGTAGTTCTACTAACTGTCCTGGACATTGAAGGCACTGACGTGGACTGGACAAGAGAGAGAAGACAGATGAAGACTCAAATTCGCAATGAAGAGTGATAGATTACATTTTTTAGGTAGTGTAGTGCTTGGAATGAATGTGTCCAACTTGCTGACAGTATTAACAGTGTCACCTGGGATCCCATCCTGCTGTTATTAAAATGGGGGCAAATATCTTAGTGTTATTTCTGTTGTATGTAGTATTTCTTTTATCTCGGATGCAGGGGAAGGACCAAAAGTTTTCCATTGTATTCATGACTAATTTACTTTTCAGTTCCCACATGCCAAATCAATTGCAAAGAAACTCACTATACATATTCCAGGCAGAATTAAAGAGAATGTTTTTAATTTATATGATGGTTGTTACTATCACAGTAAACAAAAAGTGCACTCTCCAAAATACATGTCTAAAATCTGAGAGGATTTATTTTTCCTGAGCCTTTCAGTTTTTCAGAGTTTTTTAAAGAAAGAGTCCGTGGATCAGAAAGGGAGGGTACATTTGGCAATGTTTTCAAAGGTGCACATTTAAAGCTAGCTATGCAAATCCCACAGGCATTTTGCAGAGAAAACTGCGAAAGCACAAAACCTCTTTTTTTTAAACTTACCAGATATTATACTGTGAACACATGGAAACACTCTGCCTAATCTTTGGCATATTGAGCCTTTGTATGCAGGACTGTATGTAAAGCATTATTACTCTAATTTTCTATATATGGCAAAAAGTTTATTCTGTTGGTGTGGTTGGGGTTTAAAAGTGTAAGGAAATGGATAATTAATAATGCTAAAACTCCTGTGTGACTTAGTCTGACTGTCAAAGTTACAGAAAAGTAAATCAAAATATGCTTCCTTTCAAACTGATTGTGTTTTCAGAAAAGAATATTCTTATGTCTAAAAATGGCACTTAGGAAGCAATTAGTAAAACATGGCCTCTTAATATACCTTTTGGACATCTCTTAATTCCAAAATACCAGTTATATATTAAGACAAAGTTGGTTTTTTAGCAAAAGGTGGTACTGACTGAACAACCAAAAAAAAAGCATCAGACTTGTAGTGTGTATATATGGCTTTAAATAACATTAAAATTGAATATGTTAACTTTCATTACATTTAAATATGATGTAGAATAGTTAAATACAACATTACATTGAGATTGATATTAGCAGAGAAAAGCAAGGGAGTGCTTGTTATTTGAAGATTTCACATTTCATATGTTGCCTAAAACCGAGGAAAAAATTTTCAGAGACAAGATTTATCAGAGTGAAGGCAGAAAAGTTCCTTTACTAAAAGCTTTTAGCAACTAAAATACATGACATGCGCACTCTGGCATACAAATTCTACAAATTTATGACCCTACTTAATAATCTATCTAGGAAATACATCCAGTCTCTCAATTTGCCCATCCTACAAACAACCCCCAACATGCCTCTTCTAGAATCGAGTTGGAGGTCTTGAGACCACCCTTTCCTCATTTTCCTTCATCTTCTTCACATTATGTCTTCTATTTCGAGTTCTTCCAGTACCTCTAACCTTTCTTTATGCTATGAGTAAACAATATCATATTTTGACTATAACATGTTCTGGTAGCTCTCTGGATAACAAGGATCCTTGCACAGAATGTTCTAACTTAATATCTCTCCCTTAGCACAGAAGCTTCAAAATATGACACAGAGGTTAAATCAAGCCTAAATATGTGGTACAGGGGTTACAAGCTATTTCTTCAAATACAAAAGACTATAAAACTATAAAAGATCTACAACTATATTAAGGTTTGCAGCAACACATAATGATACCATTTGTGTTTTCTCCACTGGCCAAGCACTGCATAGCACTGCATAACTGGGGTTGGCCTTGCAGGGTTTAACAAAGATCAACATCCACTTGTCTTTTTAAAAGAATCAAAAGAAGTGAATGGAATCAGTAGATCTTAAAATTTTGCTCGCCCCAAGGCTCCAGTGATACTTTTTGTGTTTCTGGGCGGTGTTCATTGCCTGCTGCTGCCATTAATTTACTGTTCCTGGACATCTTTGACTTGTAAAACTGTGTCAGATACACAGTGAGATCTTTTCGACAGTGATCTGCTGACACAGTAAACAGTTTAAAGTAAGTGTTAATAAGTGACACAGGGCACAGGCATGATGTGTGTGATAAACGCATTTTGAGGCCCAAGGGCCAAAAGACAAACACTGTGTGTTTTACTCAGAAGGGAACTACTGGGTGGTCTGTGTATCAGTAATGATGGGGCTATCTTCTGTCTGGATGTTGTTAAGTCATGTTAAGAATCATAGAATAATTAGGGTTGAAAGGAACCTCTGGAGATCATCAAGTCCAGCCCCCATTCCTTAAGATGTTTGCTTTCCAAATAAACAAGTAGTGCCAAGCATTAGTTAGTTAGAAGAAAAAAAAAACCACAGAAAGTTTGTGCCTTTGATAAAGTCCTTAATCCATTTGCAATCCAACTGCTGCATTTGGACACAAAAGTGTGCTGACTAAATCCACGCAGACTCAGGAACCAAATGCAAACTTCTCCAGCAAATGTACTTAAACCGAAGTCCAGTGATTAAAACCAACAATAATAATAAAAAAAAAAAAATTGCAAAAACCCCATGCCTGTGGGAAATTATACTAGCTTAAATGAAAAAGCAGGTGAATGGACAGGGCATATATCATAGGTTTTCTCCATAGCATGAGCACCAGGAGGAATAAAAACTGAGGAAGTGCTCTAATCCACAAACTCATGTGCAATTTCAGTGCCTTGTAAGGACTTCGAGATAATGAGCATCCCCCTGAGAAAGCATACCATATTCTTGCCAAATACTAACTGGGAGCACCACACAGCTGGAACAAACAGATCCAGAAGATTTTTTTAAATACCTGGATGATGATTTCATGGTACAGGGACTAAGGGAACCAGCTAGGAGAGAAGCCCTCCCTTATTTGTTTCTTGTTGACAGAGAGGGTCTTGTGAGTGACTACAAGGCAGTAGAGTTTGGACCCTGTTGGTGGGAACAAAGATGTATGTCATGCACCAGTCTAGAGAGTGTTTTCCCTTTCCTTGTGTACAAAGAACTTCAGTCTGCTGTAGTGTTGGGTATCTCAGAGAGGCCTCTGTAATCCTTGGTATTACTTTGACTGCCCATTTGCGCTTACACATCAAGTTGTGGGATGGTCTTGTATAAAAACCTACAGAAATACTGTAAGCAAAAGAGAGCGGGGAACAAAAGAAACCTGACACAATTTGAACTGGACGTAGCTCTTAATAAAATACAGCAGGAAGTTACTGAAAGCTACTTATGCATCTTACACCAAGTAATCATTTGGGGTTTTTTCTCTTTGTAGATGTTGATGAGTGCCAGGCTATCCCTGGAGTCTGCCAAGGAGGAAACTGCATTAATTCAGTAGGCTCGTACGAGTGCAAGTGTCCTGTTGGTCACAAACAGAATGAGGCAACTCAAAAATGTGATGGTAAGTGGTGTTGTAAGAGAACATACCTAACAAGTGGTTTATGTAAAGCATTAGAGCACTCTAGTAATGATTATGTCTAAACAGTTGAATAGTTGTAGTATTTGTTTTGGACAGACATAACATACTCAAGCTGTGCTTTTTGATCCTTCTTCATAAGGAGGGAGAAAGGAAGGGAGAGAGGCAGGGAGGGAATGAGGAAGGAATCACCAGTCCTGGCTCCTGCATCGATCCAGGTGATAGGATGTCCAGAATCCAGGTGTTGCTGTCTGGGCTTTGTGGAGGAACTTTTTCATAGATAAGTTTTCCCCATCCTGAAGATAGAATTAGCCACTATGAGGAGTCTGTTTTTCTAGACCTTCCTGGAGATGGCTTGAGTAAGACCCCAACTGCAAGGCATCCCTTGTTGGTCTAGTCTTCCATTCTTGTTCACAGGCTCTCAACTAGTTTGTGTCTGTTTCTCAGGGGCAGCTCTTCACTGTCTATCCATTCCTATAATATGTTCTAATCTATCCATGGTTACTTACCCTTATCTGTTAGAAGTACACTTGTTTTTTTGATTTTGTTTTTTAATTGTGGTGTGTTTATTATTTGTCCATGAGACTTGGTACAGCAGGAGTCGGATAAAAGTGCTTTTGCCCAAACCAACTGTTGAGATGGAAGTCCCATCACCCCCCCAAAAACGAATTTCTAATGCAAATATACAATCAGAGCAGACAGCATCTGGATGTCTGTTATGATGGGCTACAGTAGCAGCTCAATAAATGAAGTTCCTGTTCTGATGATGTCTGTAATCTGCCCCTGGCAGTGCTCATTCTTTTCTGCTGTTAACCCTAGAGAGCTCCGTGTGAAGGAGCTCCTCTCAGGGAAGGATGTGGTTAAAATACATCAAATAGATGTTCTTGCAGAGATCCAAAAAATGCAGGTCGTTTTGTGTATGTTGTTTTTCTGCCTGGCATCTGTTCTCCAGCCTTGATGCCAAAAGATCTTAGTCAGTGATACATTTCCTTTCTTCTGAAAACAGTAGTTAAAAGTTAACTCTTTGCATTCTCCTCCCTTAACCTATCCAAAACTCTGCTTTAATTGTTGAAAATGTTCAGCTTTTCTCCCTGATAGTATTCACAGGAAATGTATTTTTAACACTGTTCTGCTTAAAAACCTGTGATGCCTGTTGGGATCAGCCATAATAGAAGTGAGATATTATTTGCAGTCTGAAATAGTTGCTGTTACTTCATCGTTCACTCATCAATGGGTTTTCATTTCCTGTTTTATTGGCAGCCTACTGCAGAACGGGTCATATGCTCTGGCTTTGTCTGTTCTAAGCCCCTGCCACTTCTGCCTGTGGCAAAAATTAGGTACTAATTAGTCCCTGGTCACAGCTCCCCCATTGGCTTCCCTAGTCAGATAATTCCACACAGGGAATTGTGCAAATGACATCCTGCCCTGCCCAATTTGTGCTGATGTTTCTGGGGGAAAAAAAAGACAACATGAAACTGTTACTTGTCCATTTCCCCACACTTCACAGCCAAGGTGGCAATGCCAGAATTACACCAGGATAATACCATGCTTGCATTATTCCAACAATGGAGCAGAGAATGAAAGCCAAGCCATAGCTTTATTCCAGCTTTTTTGTTTGTTTGTTTAATTAAGTGTTCATAATCTCTCTGTGTTAGAGTCATAGGATAAAACTGTAGCCATTTCTTCAAACAATTACACTTCTAGTGGGACTGTTCATTTGAGTGAAATTACNATTATTTAATAGAAGCTTCACTATTTTTATGAAGTTTTTTTGTTTAAAGCATTGTGTAGAAATGGTGTGGTATGGACTACTCTGCTCACTCCATTCCCATCTTTAGATATGGAAAACCAGATCAAATGTTACTGGATGGAAAGGAGAAAATCCAGGTTGGAGTGAGGAACTGGTTAAGGCTCCAGTATTCAGAGGCAAGGGCTGGAAACTTACACTAACTATTCAGACCTTTATTATCAGTTCTCTTACTTAAGAAGGAGGGATTTGAGATACCCTGCTATATCCTCTGCCCTTAAGCATCCAGATGTATTTTGTGGACTAGGGTTTATTCTTCTGTTGTTCTTCCTGGAAGGAGTAGCTATTGTTAGAATAAGTAGGAATGTTCATGTTGTGCTTTTTGTGCCATAATGCATTTTCATAGAGCCATGCTAACATTGCTGTGCTGGGCTGTTGGCTTGCTTTATATTCCCATGTTTCTTTTTTTTTATTATTAAATTGATCAGTAAAAAAGCTTACCAGGTTTGTTTTGAGCCTTAGATTACAGCTTACAGAAGCTAACAATTCAGAAATTAATGGCAATTGTGTATCAGTAAAGGGGGTTTCAAGGATTTCCAGAGCACATGAGCACAATTTGTGTGTGTAACATTGCCTGTGTGCCCTCATGTGTGGAGATGTAACTGGGTAGCTTAGGCTGTTTGGGGGAACAGGAACTTTAAAACTGATCCAGCTCTGGGCTCCACATTAGCAGTTTTATTTATCCTGATTCATGCTTTCCACAGTAGTGAGGATGACTCCTTCCACTACTGGGAAAGTTATGGAAGGATTTGAGGCACATGAGCTCTAATGGGGCAGGGTTGGAAAAATTTGGAAAAGGTTGTACCAAATCCACTGCATTAGTGTGGTGTCTTAACTAAACAAAAGAAAACCCCAAACCCTTTACTTTTTTGGCCTAAAAGTTTTGATCTACAATGTATTGAGTTTTCACTGTCTTTTTAGGAATGAAATTATTTTCATTTTGTGGGTGTTGCTCTCTTCCAGCGTTAGTGGAACTCACATATTTTGTTGTTCAGATATGGATTGTATGAATGGAGAGGAGAAATAAACTTTCAGTCAGGCTTTCTGCTTTGAAAAGAGGTGTATTACTTCTTACTGGTATTTCAGGGATCTAATAAATGTGTTCTGCTTATTGTTTTCAAACACAAAATGCATCATACACATTGAATAAGTGTGGTTAGTCATGACACCCTCTACAGTTAAAGGAATTCTAGGAGGTAGGATGCCTCTAATGCTTTTCCAAGAGGGTATGTTGCTGTACTCTTGACTTCAAAGGGTTAGGACTATATGACACAGGCTGACTCCTTTTTTTTTTTTTTTCCCAAATCAAAGTGTGAAGTGTGAAGAAT
>VXBX01001808.1:13128-23515 GCA_013400415.1 Scytalopus superciliaris
TAAAAGAAATAGTCCTATTTCTAATTTTCCTGCTTGAATGTATCCTTTCATTAGGCTGTGTGCTATTATTTGATCCTACAAAGAGCTACCATGGACTAAAACTGTTCTCAGGGAACCCTTTTCCAGAACTCGGTGCCTGAGAGCCCCAGTTCTGGTACTTTTAAATCAGTTGTTTTTAAAATCCTGCTTACCATAGCAGTAAAAGTCATGAATTCAGAATTGTGGGTAGCCAGGCTGTGGGTTTTTTTGGCAGAAGCTCTCCTATTAATACGTCTGCAGAGTTTATACCATAAATTTAAATTGGTTCTCATGCTAAGATGGACTTTCTCATCCCATGTGCAGCATTGGAACTGTAGCTGTTCATGCCACCAGTTCATGTCACCCTTAACACAGCATCTCCTCTTACTTATCTTGGGATCAGTTTCCCTGAGACCACTAATTTATGTCTTTTGGAGGGGGAAAGGGAGGAAATTGAGTAACTTTTCCAATCAGCCATCCTAAAAATAGTCCTTCCAGAGGTAAGTCTCAGAATTTCCATCAGAGGTAACGGAGGTATTTTGAAATAATTGTGCATGTAAGGACCAGGCAGGGGGAGAGAGAGAGACAGATTTGGCTCAAAAACTAGTGAAACAAAACAAAAAAAAATTTTATTACTTGGTACTGCTCCAGTGAGTAAAAAAAAAATTCTCTTCCACAAAGTTCTTCCCAGTAATTGGTGAAAACCTGTTTTACTCTCCACATGCAGAAAAGACTGTGGAGTCTTCCTGCCACTCTGGTCACCGCCTAGGTTTCAGGAAGGTACTTTTTCCCTTCCCAGCATGCTGTCATTCTTGGACAGGAGCCCTAGACAGTGTTAAACTCCCGTGTATGTATCCAGTTGAGAAGGGTGATGTACGTCCTGCAGGTTTGCAGAGGTGGTTAACTACTTCCTTCCTATGTCTTTCACTTGCCAGCTGCAAACTCCCCTTTCTCTTTGCCTCAGTGGGCTTTCTGCTGTATGACCACTCCTTTGAAATCTGGTTTGCTTTGGTAGAAGGTCAGGTGTGATGTTCTTGCAATTAATCTTACTACCTTTTAAAGTAGCAGGAACCTGTGCCAGAGAGAAAATGAAGAATAAACCTTCTTTTTTCAAGGGCCTGGTGGTTTTAGTAGTCAGATTCATTTTCATTGTGTTTTATTTTTTTTTTCTTTCTTATGTGTAGTAGCTGCTGTTGTACATCCCTCAGGAGGATAAGGAATGAAGTGCTATGAAACCTACAAGATTCAAGAGCCACTGTCTAAAAAAAGTGACCTAATGAAACACATGTTTTGGAAATGCTTCTTCCTAGCACAGGGATTCTTAAATTTAACTTGTTCTCATAGCACTGGTGAGAATTGCTACCAGTTTTGTGCCATCCCTGTTGTATGCACAGCTTTTGCATCTTCAGTGTTTCCATGCTGGTAAATTGTGAACACTATGCTGGTGATACCCTTTATCAAAGTTTGGGCACCTCTGATGTTTAGAATTAGTCTTGGGGTTTATTTTTGGAACCACTACAGCAGTGATGAAAAGGGGTATTGTAGTTTTTCCTTGAGAGTGAAGGTATGCTTCAGGGGATAGTAAATTGAGGGAGTTTCCTTGCCTGAGTGCCCAGTGACTGCCCTTGGGAAAATGCCAGTTTCCAGGAAAACAAAAGCTCTTCTTTCACAGTCCTGGGTTTGTGCAGTTTTCTTGCCTATCTTTCTGATGTTTCAGGCTGTCTATACAGAAGAGATATTTGTGTTTAAAAGCCCTGTGTGTTGTGAAGGACCTGTGCTGATGAAAGGTCTCAGCAAAGTCAGTTCAGGCTGCATGAAAGATCTCAACACGCAGCAGTTTTGGTTCAGTTTGATTCACACACACGGTTTCTGATTAAATCAGATGGTAAGCAGCCCATCATGCTACATAGGCTGTCTTTAATATAGTAAATTACTGCAAGATTTCAGAGATTTCCTGGGCAATTACTTGGTTTTGATTTATGCCATCATTTGGAATTCTGGAATCTCTGCAGTGGGGTAAGTATGAAATCTTAAGTTGAAAGCATTATTTCTTAGAAGTGCTTTGATTTAGCAAAAAATGACACTCATACTTGAGCTAAGCCCTAAAATGTGGGGGACAGTTGTCATTTTAATGTAAAATTCAAATTTTTTTCTTCCTCTGATGCTTAAATGACCTGATTAAAATTACAGAACTTTCACTTCCTCTGATTCTGCTCCATAATGTAGAACAAAGGCCACAGGATTCCTGCATGTATGGACTAGTTGGAAAGTTTTAAAATGTGCTACCTGTAAGATAAATTGTCTTTTTTACGATGACTCCAGATGATATGACAGTGGGAGGGGGAGTGTTTTATTCATACCTTCACTTTACAAAGAACAGTTTTCATATTTTTAATGGCCTCATCTTCCTTTCAGTACTTGAATGTCCTCTGTAGGGCCCTGTCTAAAGGGAGTTCCCCAGTGGGGAGTTACCTCTTTAGTACCCTGTGCATGCCAGATAATTTTGGCACTCTTCCTTTCCTTTGAGCTTTCAGTATAGAGAATGTAGTGATCTTACCCTAAAATAGCACTTGCTAAAGTCTGTTTCTCAAGTAGTTCATTCATCTGGAGAGACTTTCTGGAGTGATGAGTCCAAGGAAATGCAAGGTTGGTTTAAGAGTGCAAGGAATGGAGTGTGGGTTCCCAAGGCTTTCTCACAAGGAAGGTGAATACTTTTGGTGTCATCACAAGATAATTTCTGTCATATGCTCTTTCTGATGCTTCTCCTGCATTTTTTGATGTGAGACAGTGTGGGTTCAACAGTCTGACTTTTTTTTGGGGGGGGTTTGTTTCACAGTGTGAAAGCTAATTTTAGTTAATACTGCATCCAGATTTTTACAAACAAGTGAAGCTAAAGTCTTGTGCCTATGACTAGCTTTGGTATTGAGTCATACTAACCCTGTGGTGTCATATCACTCCAACAAGGTAACTCATCTCATGCTGGTTAGAATGTTGGCACATGTTTTTGCATGTTTTTTTCAAATGCCTCCTATGTTGAACCTGGGCCACCATTCACATTCACACCTACTTGGAAAACTAACATAGAGTGGTTGCTTAAAAGCAAAATTGGATGACTAAAATGACCCTAAAAATATTCATGTGTCTAGAGATTGTCACAGTTGTAGAATGGAGTGCTTACTTAGAATGGCATGTTTGTATAAATGGTCGTGACACAGTCTTTACTCCCATGCTTTTCTTCCCACGTATGTTTCTTCCATTCCAGTTTGCTCTGCTGTGCTTCTTCATATCCCTAACCAATACAAGTACATTCTCATTGCCTCTGCTCCTCATTCTGCTTCCAGTTTGTTCTGGGAGAGCACACAGTGCTCTCAGACCTGGTGTCAAGTGCTTTAGCAGCCCGTTGCTATGTACAGCAACTCATTTATCAGCTTGATGACATCTCACTTTATACGCATTTGCATACAAAATTGCTTCAGTGTTCAGATGAGGCCACTCCTAAGTTAACAGAAATATTGGAATGGGTCGACATTTGGTTGCATTTGAAGGTCTTGGCCAAAATTCTTACTTACAAAGGCTGGAACATTAGGAGGCCAGAAGCAGTCAGATCTGATAAGCAGTGTTTCTGTCATTGCAGAGACCTGGAGCTGTCATGCTTGGCTGCTGTACCATACTTCTTCCTTGAGCTCCAGAGCCGGATTTGTGTTTTGGTATTGCACTGTACCTGTTCTGTTCTTAGAGGTGGCACTCAGTCTGTGTCATTTAGAGGAAACCTCTGTGACCTGAAGTCGTGCCCCCCATGTATGTGTGAGGAGAACCTCCTTTAGACAGCAGACAGAACCATTTGCAGTATGCAAGCACCAGGAATACTTCACTCAGGCACTGCCTGAGTTTAATAACAACTTCAGGAAACCTGTCTTTCCCCATTTTTAATACAGTTCGTACCAGTGCTCTGCTAATTATCCTATGTCCTTCCCTTTTTTTTTTGGATAGACATTGATGAATGCAGCGTCGTACCAGGAATTTGTGAGGGCGGTGTATGCTCCAACACTGTGGGGAGTTACTTCTGCATCTGCCCTCGGGGTTATGTCACATCTTTGGATGGATCCTGCTCTGTTGGTGGGTACTCCAGCTGTCTGGCACTTCCCCCCCACCCCAGGGCCTCACTCAGTGCTGACTCACCTGTATCTCTGCACCAGCTGCTTAAACTTCACAGCATCCTCCTCAGCTGATGCTTTCCACTGCAACCACCCTCATTTAAACAGCAGATCCCTTTGTGTTGGCTTATTGTAGCCTGAAATCTGGGCTTTTTAGGGAAAAAAAGCAGTTGATATCTCTCTGGTCTTGTAGGAATTGTTAACTGTTAAGAGCAATTGTTAATTGTCAACATTAGGAAATGCTCATTTTATTTGCTTCATAAACCTGCATCTGGTGAAACCAAAATTTAAGCTCCCTTTGGTTCTAAAGGAGCAAACATTTATCCTTACTTGGTGCTTCAAATCCCATCTCACGTAGGTTAATTTAACCTTTTGAGACCAATATAAGGCACATATATAAACTCAAAGGCTTTAAGTACCATATGCTGATGTGCCACTAATTTGATATACACAGATAATAAACTAGATTGCAGCTTTTACAGGATAATTAATTTAAAAGCTATCCCTAATATATGCTTTTTTCCACATATGGTGATTTCTTTTATAGAGCTACATGTGTCAGATATGTGATATAAACCATTATAATTAACTGACTACAAATACTGCATACTGTGTTTACAAAACATTAACAGTTGCCGACAATAATGTCGTTTCTAGACCTCACGTGGTTCTTCTTATTTCAGGTATTGCAAAGCACTTGGTTCTCATATTGGAGAAGGGATGGGAATCCTGAATTTCAAATGATAGACAGTAGCAGCACTAGATGTAAAACTGATTTCAAATGATTATTTTTTTCAACAGTGTAGCCAGCTGCTCTTTATCCAGGTTTATCGAAGTAGTGACAACTTCAAGTATATTGTGGCTAGCTTCAGGAATAGTGAACACCTATGAGTTTCAATATGATCAAAATTTCTATGGATTTTGGCATGTTTTACAGTCTGATTTCTAAAGTCAGCTCCCAAAACTAGTCGCACAAAAATCACATGCCCTAATCTGTTAAGGCAGGCTCTCAGAAGTTTGTCATATTAAAGCATAATTTGTATACTCTAGAAGTATGATTTCTCCTTTACTTAGGAGAAAATTGAAGAATGTAAACCTTAACACAAATTATTTTATTTTTCCTAGTTTAAGATAAATATTTGCTTTCAACCAAAATATCAGAATCTGCTCAGTTACTTGAATAAGTGCCATGTCTTTCCAAATTAACTTAGCTTTTCTCCTAGTCAGCATTCAGGAGTGTCACAATAAAAGATCATCTGTCCTTGAAGGAAAGTGGTTTTCACATGGCACTACTGGAAGTGTTCATGCAGTCTATTGAGCAGAGCAGGTTAGATAGAATTTCCTCAGTCAGATACATCTAAACCCAGGAAAAAGTCATTATATGAATTTGCTGATGTTGCTGTTGCTTCATGAAGTGCCTTAGGCCTTGCCACTGTAGGGTTTATATATATATATGTATGTAGTTTTTGTTTGTATTGCTTTCTATCTTGCATATCATCCACATTTCCTGTTAGATTGAGGAGACTTCTTGCATGCTGGATTAATGCAAGACTCGTGTCACTGCACCTCTGTGATCCTGCAGTAAATTCAGTGTGGAATGCGAGGGTGCTCCTCACCTCACATCATTTGGTGTGCTTTGGGTGCTTGTCGGTTCGGGGAGTTTTTTTTGTGGGGGTAGGCTATTTTTTAATGCAACTCCTAAAACATTTTAATCCTTGCACTCAGCTGAAGTGGTAGGGAAGGTAGCTCCGAGAGTCCCTGTTACCATTCTTTTGGTTTTCTTTCTGGATTATCTCCCAGATCAGAGGGTGAGTACGTGTTTCTCCAGCATCGTGAGCGGCCGCTGCGCGCAGGAGCTGCCCGGGAGGTTCACCAGAAGGCAGTGCTGCTGCGAGTCTGGGCGCTGCTGGGCCACGGGGTCTGCTCCAGAGATGTGTCCCGTCAGAGGGTCTGGTGAGTGGCTTTTTGCTTGGTTTATTTGGCTTGGTTTGTTTCCCCCTTCTTGCTGTCCGTTCTGGTTTCTGTGAAGGTCGCAGGAACGTTTTAAACTGCTTTGAAATGTAGGCTAAATGGAAAAAAGAAAGGCAGGAATTACATTATTATTCATTCCTGTGTTTTTAATGCTGACATTACCATCTGTGAACCATTTTTTTCTGGTCCATGATTGTTTGGCACTCTTTTCTTTAACGTCATTTTGTTGACCTTGGAAATAATTCTTGGGAAATGGGAGTGATTTTGTGGTCAAGCTCAAAGAGGAAACAAATATGAAGGTCCATAGTTAATTTTGATTTAAAGAAACAGCTGCTCTCTTGTTCCATTATGTTTTGTGTTACTTTCAACTTGAAATGCATCAGTATTTTTGTTATTCTTTCAACTCTGATCGGAGAGCCATAGTCCACCTCCCTAGTGAAAGGTATTTTCTTCATCAGTGTCTCTGAGTGACCAAAGAGTTTCAGAGCTGCTGGAAACACATCAACAGAAAAGGTTTCAACAAACAGTTGTAAATTACAGTATTTCTTTTTATTATTTTTAATGTCCTTCCTTGAGCAACACTTGTCACAGTTCATGAGATCTGAGATGAGGAGAGGGAAAGCAAACACATAACATCTGGGAAATGAGGAGCTGGAGCTGTGATTTTCGTGGGACACAAAGAATTGTGTCTTCCTTACAAGCAGACTTCGAAGGGCCGACTGACTTGATGCTTCCCTGTGCATTCCCATTTAACAGACGAGCACCGCAGGCTGTGTGTGGATGGTGTTCCTGCCAGAGGTGGTTCCAGACGTGGTGGATCAGGAGGAAATGGGTTCCTTCCCAGTGGCAATGGCAATGGCTATGGCCCAAGAGGAGCAGGGTTCATTCCCATTCCTGGAAGCAACGGTTTGTCCCCAGGTGGAGGTGGGGCAGGTGGTCAGAGTCCTGCTGGAAGTGGCCCAATAATTACAGGGCTGAGTAAGTGCTTGCTTTGTTACTTGTTCCTCTTTTTTCTTTTTTTTTTTTACTATTCCTTCTATTTTTCCTTTTCCTTTTTTTCTGCTTAGTTTTTAGTCTGAATATCATACGATGTTCTTAACACTTAGAAATTACTTTGTCTTTCAAGCACATTAAAGACATCTCAGCTGATACACTAGGAAGTGCAGGAGCTCTTTTATTAACAGAAGCTCAGATTTAGAGTTCTGTTTCTTGACTTCAGTTACAGGGTCCTTGAGCCTGTGCTGTCCCTGATGGTGTGTCTTTGTCAGCACTAATAAAACTCCAGATTTCCAAGTGTTTTCAGAAAACCAGCAGGGTTTAAAATAAGCTGTCCTCTATCTTTTCTCTTCCAAATACAAGTATTCTGCAGAAACGCTGCCTCGACTGAAAGCCAAAGGTGAATAATAGTCAGGCAGAAGTGTCATAGATACATACCTTGCTTGTAATGTGTAAACACACCTCTGGGATCACAACCACAGAGATGATAAAATGCAAAGAGTATTATCAAGGCAGGTGCACCAAAAAAAGGAAAACATGTAGGAAGTGGCTGCTTCAACTTTCACACAAATTGTGGTTTATTCATGAGGCCACTGACAGTCTCATGAACCTGTCAATAGAAATGGTAAATTATATTTAAGAGATTTTGTCTAATGTGTTTTTTGTTGTTGTTGTTGTTGTTTCCAAGAGCTGTTTGTTGTCAGTTTACTGTCATGTCAACAGGTAGTGCTTGGAAAAACACTTTTTTAGTGTGCATTTATGCACCTGATAACACATTTTCTGAAACCAAGTATAATCTCCGTATTTGCTTCCACTTGGACGTATAAACATTTGTCTCATGGTGTGTTTTTCTGTGTTAGCAATACTCAATCAGACCACAGACAGCTGTAAGCACCATCCCAACCTCTGTTTGAATGGGCGTTGTGTGCCAACCCTTTCTAGTTACCGGTGTGAGTGCAACATGGGGTACAAGCAGGATGCAAACGGGGATTGTACTGGTAAGTGCACGTTTCTGAACTCCATTACTCACTTCTAGAGTGCTAATATTTTTCTGTTTTAAATCCTGTGGGGTTATTTTACAAAACATTATATTAATTTTAATGATACTGCTCTTTTGAAAGTACAAAGACCATGGTATTAGTTACACTGGGACAACTTCAGCTCTCTATGAGAGTTATCTGTTTTCCTACCAAAAAATTAAAAATCTTTATTTGCAAATATTGATATTGAGTATTCCTGCTCCTGTCCTTGATGGGTATTGTACATTTTTGACACATTCAATAAAGTAAGTTCTGTTTCATTTTCTCTTTTGTTATGCCCACATGGCTCCATTTTTGCTATGGGATTTTAGAGCTGAGCTGTGTTTAATCTGATGAAGGGTAGAATTTATGCTTTACCTCCCTAGAAGGATTAATGACAGTTTGAAAGATACCAAGTAGTTTAAAAATTTCATTAGTCAACTTCTGGTTATATTTGTATTTCATATGAAAATACAGGATGCTAACTTTATAAAAAAAGAGCTGAATTTGGGATTCTGCACTTCTTTTCATTTACTGTGGACTTCACCTTAGCAGTGACAGAAGCTCACTGAGTATTTCAGGGCAAATACAAGATTTGGTGGTTCTTGTGTGACAGCTGTGTGGAGAAATGTCCTCTGTGCAGGATAAATCTTAATAATGCACGGGATCCTAAACAGAAAGTTCTGGTTGTGTTTTTGATTGAACATTTCCTTACTGAATTTTTTTAAAGAAGTTTGAGATCTGTGAATGACAAATACTTTATAAGAGCTTGTTAGCCTACTAGGCTTTTCCCACTGAGACCGTAGCTTTAGAATCAGTTTCCAGTGTGTCTGTGGATGGGGGAGAAATACAGAATCAAAGAATTCAGAAAGTTGCAGCTGCATGAAGCCTTAAAAAAAAAATCTTGTAATCCAAGACTACTTAGAGGGATCCAAGTGGGGATGTTACAGGCAGATTTTGATCTGGGTGCAGCAGAGAGAATGTCAGCCAGAAACGGGGCAGGGAGCATCTCTGAGTTGGTTCAGATTCCTCCTGCTCCTGCTGAACTGCAAACTGAGGGTCAGGACCAGCCTGGCTTGGCTCCCCGCCCTCTGGAAAGGTGAAATGTGACAGCTGTTGAATTGTGCTTTTCCTTTGAAGTCCCTGTATCTTACCACATTTATCCTTTCTCTAATAGAGCTGATACTCTGCACCTGAAACTTGCACTTATTTGTAGCTGCATCATTCCTAACCACTGTACCCCTCTGGTTAAGAAAACTCAGTTGTTGGGGATTCCACCACTTTCCCAAGCAGCTGCACTGCTGGGATAGTCAAGCATCTAGAAAGTTTTCAGAATATATAATTTAATATTTTAAAAAAAAAAATCAGCTTATTATTTTGTGTATTATCTGCACTGTATAAGGAAAGAAGTTTGGTACCTTTCTCGTTGCACTTTTTAGTACTTGGAGACTGTTCTAGTTCTTCCAAGTTGTCCTCAGTGATACAGCGAGCCCAACTCTTTCAGCTTTTTTATTTGGGTGAGAGTTTTCTCTGCCTTTGATCTCTGACTGGGACATTCAAGAAGCTCAATATCTTGTTGCATCCTTGGCCCCAGGAGCTGCACTGTAAGTGGGCAGTAGGAATTCTGTGACAAGTCTGCCTTGCATGGCTATTCTACCTTTATAGTGTATTGAGAACCCTGGCACATCTGTTACAGCACTAAATTTTGCACCACTGAAATCAGTAATATTTCTAACTGTGGTGGACCTTGACTCTTGAGGACTGTCTTGAGTTGGGCTGAGCACCTTCTGGAAGCTGGTGTGTTGGACCAGCTTGTCTTGGTGAAATCCAGTTCACATCTTGCATTCATACTTTGTGTTACTTGGGGGTCAAGTTGCAGATAACATCTGAAGCACACAGATGTTTCCTATCTATTTGATAACATAGTTATTAATTTTTTTATTAATTTTGCTTTCTAAGTTCAAAAGGAAAAACAGAGTAACGATAGAAATCTGAATATATGGTTGTTACAAAGCTAGCAGCTGAAAACTACTGAAAGCCACTTAGTGCTTCATATCAGCAGGTACTATAAAGATGGCATGTAATTAAGTATCAGTTCACTGTGGCACATAAGCTTTGAATGGCATTAAACTCACCTTTTTTTTAATTTGTGGAGCATGGGAAACCACTGGCAGTGCTGAGGTAAAAATTAATGTGGTTTGACACCATGCCAAGCGTTTGATTATTAAT
>VXBX01001808.1:23555-56603 GCA_013400415.1 Scytalopus superciliaris
CGTTTGATTATTAATGAAATGAGTGTATTGATGTGGTAACATACGAAGGTAAGAGTCTAGAAAAACGTGAATTGTGGAAAATAAAGTCAAACCAGAGCAAATCTTGGTGCAGGTGATAAGGTTAATGCCCTAAATAAGAGATGACTCTGGATGAAATTATGGGAATTAATAATACTAGGAAATTATAGGTAAGTAGAGAAACCAAAGCCTTCAGCTGAGCTAGGTTGAAAACAGGGGAAAAGACCTCAAAAATGGCTTCCAATGAGTTTAAGTGCCTATTTTTTAATGCATGAAATGAATCAGTAATTAATAATTTCAGCTCTTCAGAGATTTGCCTTTTGAGTAGCTGCTTGTATTCAGAAGACTTTTCATGAGAGAGTGAACTCTGTGAATTATAAATCAGTCTATGAACTCTATAAATAACATAGCTTTGTTTCACTGTTATTTGCTATTTGTGTTATACAGAAGTAGCCAGGGTGTCTCAAGTGCCACACTGAACTGGGGGTTTGTGAATTGTAGTTGCTATAAATCACACAATTTTTTAACTGGAAATAGAGGCGAGAACCTAACTGCATGGATTTGATGTGTGTACTGGTACATATTAAATTAATTTGAAGTCTTGCTTAAGTCTAACTTGGGTACTCCTCTCATTACTGAAAGAACAGTCTTGGGGCATTGGAACCAGCTTTTTTTCACTGTATGGGGTTATTTTAATAATATATAAATGGACATTGTTTCTATACTGCTCTGTTTCTCTGACAGTCTGTTCCCCAAGCAGTAAATTAAGAAGCCATATAAATATTTCTGTGTAGAGTTGACGAAAAGTCTTATTTCAAAATTAATCCTGCCAAACCAAAAAGAAAAAAAAATAATAATGGTGTTACTACTCTCTGACCTAAACTTGTATTATGCTGTTCTCACAGTAGAACATGCCTGGTGGGTCAAGGACCATAAGTGTCCTAAACGGTCTGACGCTGAACGGTCAGTCCCTTTCCCCAAACCAATAGACAGCTTTAATTTTCTTATTTATTTAATTGTCCTTATTTCATCCCATCTATAAGGTCTCTGGATAAAACTGCAGAGACTTTAAAAGTGGCGGCCAACCTGTAGCTGTTCTGTGTTGAGTTTTATTTGTTTTGTGGATGCAAATACTTTAACTTTCGTAATGTGCCTTCAGGCTCATTGCAGTAAGTGTTTCAAGGGGGGTTTGGAGGTTTCGTACTGTGCCTGGTAAAGTTCTGGCGGTTGTTACAGATGAAAAACTGAAAAGTGGAGATAAGTGTGATGCAAGTGCTGAAAGGGAAATATTTGACCTTGAAGAAGGTTGTGCTGGGAGATAGAATAAGTGGGTTAAATATCTGTGTCTCAGATGTTTCCTGTTTATACTGATGGAATATGCATGCTTGCATTGCAAACTCAAAGCCAGCAACTCCTTTATATTAACATACATTTGCTATTTCCCCCAGTTATCAAGAGCTTATAAAAATAAGAGCATCTTAAGATGCATATTTGATGTGGAAATCATGTGATGCACATGTCTTTGGAAGGATTTTCTAAGCTTAAGTCAGCTGTTTCATAGAGAAACTCTGCATTCTTGCTGTGCAATTTATAAATTAATTTACAGTGAGATCCATTTCTAGCATGAGCATATTTGGGGATTTTTTAACAGATCCAGCAAGTTGAAGCCTGTGATAGGGAAAGTCATAAATGTCACTCTGCTATAGTAAAGATGCAGTTACTGGTTTCTTCATTGTGTTTAACACCCTGAATTTCTCTTTTCTTTGTCATGTTTCATTCTTGTGGTTTTACTGCACTGGTAAACAGCTGCTGTGCAAATGTGAATGAGCAAAATATGTGTGAGAGGAGGCATTTCCTTCTGCCATTTGCTGTGTCTTTATTCATTTAGCTGTTTACACAGACTGTGCCTGTGCACCAAGAGTGCTGTAAACCAGTTCATTATATCAGTGACTTGGGTAAACACAGATATGCTCCTTCTTCTAACTGTGTATGCATTAGCACAGCAAATCCTGTTAAATGCATGGTCTTATTTGTGATTAAGTTAGAAAGAAACTAACCTTTTGCCATCTTTTAGAATGAAGTAATTCATGGACCATGGATATTATGAATATGTATATTGCATATTTATGTTCTGTTTAACATAAATATTCTTACAAGCTTCATTTTTCATTCCACTCCACCGTTTTGAAGATGTAATGAGCTAAATTTTAGAACCAGATTTGTTACAGAGTGAGTGCAAATGATCATGAGAATTGCCCCTGGGATTTTCCTGGTGTTTCTGAATGAATACACGGCAGAATGTGTGGGAAAATCATGATTATTAAGAACTGATCATCAGTGGCTTTACTTAGCCAGAGCTTACTATGGCAGCTTATAGCCAGATACCAAACACCCCTGCAAACCACCATTGACTTTGTGGTGTTAAACCCTGCCCTAAATGAAGAGATGAGTAATTCCAGACCTGTAAACTAAATGGAGGGGGGAAAATTCAAATTAGGAAAAGGGATTGATAAAAGAGGGGTGAATTCATCAAGGCATCTGTTCAGTTTGGAACCTGTAACCAGATCTGTAGCAGAGACTCGGTGCTTAGGTCGTCCCCCAGTAGCTGCAGGAGGGACTGAGCCAGACCAGTGGGATGCACTCACTCTGCCCTCTGGGTCAGAGTGGGCAAGGGTCCTGGAGGATTTGGAGGAGTGTAGTGGAGAGACCAATTGATGTCCTTTTAGATCTGGGAGTAGGTGTAACCACTGGGGATCAAATTTGGAAGGGTTCTTGAAAGGAACTCAAAGTTTTCAGAGACCTGTGTCAAATAGAAGTCATTTCTGAGCAGTTACGCAACATTTAAGGTGGTTAAAATGTGCTTGGTTGCACCCAAATACCAAAACCCTTTGGAAAGGAGGGTAAGGTACACTATAGAAAAGGTTTAGATTAAATCTGGTGTTACTCAAATGCAAAGACTGGGGTTGAAGATGCAATGGGGCATAAATTATTGAGATGTGGTGCACAGAATGTGGTCTCATTAAGAATCCCTCCTGCTGGTGTGTGGCCCCTCCTCACATTTTTACAGTAAACCTGTAATAAAATGGAGGTAGTTCCTGGATGCCGTGGTTTGCTCTCGTTTTTAAGTGCCGGTTTTGATTTGTGTTGGTTTTATTCTGAAGAAGAATAAATGGCCATTAAATTAAGTGAAACTATGTTGTACTAAGTGTTGTTCACTTTCACTAGGCAACCACCAGACCCCACATGTCAAAATCCTCGTGGATTTTTTCCTTTTCTCTCTCAAGGTGCTTATAAATGATGCAGTGCCATTTCACTTCTTAGAAACGTCTGCCTGGCTGAACTAAGAACAGCCCTGTGTTTTCAGGAGGGCAGTGGTTTTGCACCAAGAACAGGTTTCAGCGTTCAGCATTTGACTGTTCGTTACCATCTTTTCCACTTGGAAACTTCTAGACTTGGGGAGAAAAAAGTGTTGCAGGCGTTGTGAGGCCGCTAATGCTTCTCTGTGCTGCCAGCAGATGTTGATGAGTGCACGTCAAACCCCTGCTCTAACGGAGACTGTGTCAACACACCTGGTTCCTATTACTGCAAGTGCCACGCGGGTTTCCAGAGAACTCCTACCAAGCAGGCTTGCATTGGTAAGAAAATTACTCCAGGTCTGCTGGCATTGCAGATGTTCTGACCCCTGGCATCAGATTCCACTGGGGTTCAAGGAATAGCCGTGTGATTTAAGTGAATCCCAGCAGTGGTTGAATTCACTGGCACTCCAGTTCTGGGCTGCCATTCCATTTGTTCTGTTGCTTTTTAATATTTAAACATTATTCTGGAATATCTGTCCCCTGGCCAGGGAATTTCCCAGACAGAAGTTCTAGGAAAAAAAACTAAAATAGAATGACAGGTGCATATTTATGTATGCATGTCAATGTGTGAGTAGGTTATTAAAGGTATTCGTGGAGTAATTGCTGAGCATTGCAAAATGTACCATTTTTCTCTGATGCAATGAGAATAAATTCTTAACCAGCTTTTTTCTAAGTAATATTTAAACTGCATGTCAGTATTTTTCAAAGCAGTCATTGTCACTATATGGATTTTTGTCTTACAGTAATTGCCTGATTGTGTAGGAGGGCTTTTTGTTGGTGTTTTTCTCCCCTTAGATATCGACGAGTGTGTTCAGAATGGTGTTCTGTGTAAGAATGGCCGCTGTGTAAACACTGATGGGAGCTTCCAGTGTATTTGCAATGCTGGGTTTGAACTGACTACAAATGGAAAGAACTGTGTGGGTAAGAACTCTGCTAAAGAATGGGGCAGGCATTAACCTGGTGATTCTGTAAATTGAGTTTCATACTATAGGTAAGCATCACCTTTTTTGAAATAAGGTACAACCTGAGCTGGACTTAGAGACCCTTTATTCAAATAGTTACTGTACAGATCTGTATGATTTCAAAGAGAATTTGGGATAATTTTTGTTTTTGAAGCTGCATCTCTCCTCAAGAGAACAACATTTTCCCCTCAGGCTTCACAGCATGTGCTCTCTGTATATCAGCACTGCTGAAGAAATACCTGGTTTTAATTTTGGCCCATCTTTGTGATAAAAAAAACTTCCCAGATGAACAAGAAGCTTAATTCTCCCAGGTGACTGAAGCTTTTTATCCTTTCATGTGTGAAAGACACACCCTGCTCTTTCATACAGTCTGCTGAAGTAAGGAGCTGATCACAACATGAAAAAAAATTTGCTGCTTTGTCTATAGAGTGAAGACTCTTCAGATATTTATCAGAGTTGTAATTAGAAATTAATCTTCAGGTGAAGGAATATGCCACGTCAGTCCTGATTGTTTATTTTTACTGTGCCCTCCTCTGGAAGGGGAGAAACTGTAAGCAGCTTTCTTTGCAATGTTTTGTAGACCACGATGAGTGTACCACTACAAACATGTGTTTAAATGGGATGTGCATTAATGAAGATGGGAGTTTTAAGTGCATCTGTAAACCAGGATTTGTTCTGGCTCCAAATGGACGTTACTGTACTGGTATGTGAAACTTGGGGGTGATGCATTAAGACAGTGTTGGCTGAAAATGGCTTTTCCTGTCCATTCATTTGCACAAGGATGGAAATCTGGTCACATGGATTCAATGCCACACCAATACCTTACTCACTCACTGCAGTAGATTTCTTAAAGCTGCCTGGAATAGAAACAGGTCTTTAACTTATAGAAAGAAACAACTATTCAATACTATTGTGAAAGCTACAGTAAATAATAAATTAGCTTCTGGAAAGTCTTGGAGCACTGTAAATGCAGCAGAATAGGCAGGACATTCATGAAAGGGCAAAGTGAGAGGCCGCATGGGAAGTCTAAAAGAGTTTACATTGATGAGGACACGCCTGCATGTGAGCACACACAAACACATGTTTTCCACATTGTCATCATCCTGGCAATTCAGAGTGCACAACACCTGAGACATTGTACTTGCCACACAGCCTTAGAAACTTTTTAAAGTGAGGTCACTGACAATATTAAACACTTTAAGAATAGAGTCTAATTAGCTTCAGTTTAAGTAAACTAATTGAAGATACCTGTTGCTGCCCATACAGGTAGGTTTGGATTTGAGTCATTTATAGTAAGTGCAAGGTCATCTAAATTGTTCGTTTTCTGATTTGAAGCTGAACCATATCTGTTACTTGTGCTTTTCTTAATTACATGCAATTGTGCTGTTGACTTAGATTGAAATTGACCACTGCAATGTTCTTTGAAATTAAAATTAAACATCTCAAGGATATTCTGTGATTAGTGCTCCTTAACCACAATTTAAAGCAAAGTTATAATATCATGGGAGGGAACAAAGGGGAAAATTTATCACTAATTTTGTCTAATGTAGAAACTGAAAACCCCGTAATCCTGTAGTTTATCTGCATGTTTTAGTTTTGTGGTTTGGTTTTTGTTGGCTTGGTTTGGGAGTTTTTTTTGTGGTTTTTTTTTTTTATTTATTGTTTTGGTTGGGGTTTTGTTGGGCTTTTGGTTACTCAAAGGTTAAATTTTTATTAGAAACAAAACAAAGGTATTACGATGATTCATCTGCTGTCATAGAGTCTTTGATAATATTCTAAAAATATTAACTGTAATCTTGCCTTAAAACAGCAGAGAGATTGCTGAATTGTCTTGCTTCCTCTTAGATATTGATGAATGCCAGACATCAGGAATTTGCATGAATGGTCTTTGTGTAAATACCGAAGGATCGTTTCGGTGTGACTGTCCACCTGGCTTGGTTGTTGGAGTTGATGGTCGTGTGTGCGTAGGTAAGTGAGCTTTGTTTTCCTTCTTCACAGAAAAGTGGGTGGAATTACCAGATTAATGAATTATCTAATCAAAGGCATCAAGTGACATCCTTCTGAATAATCCTGACATCAAACCACAGAGATCTGCTCTAGCATAAATCTGACCCACAAGGATCATCAAGTCTCGCCCCTGACCCTGCACAGACACTCCAACAATCCCACCGTGTTCCTGAGAGTGTTGTCCAAACACTCCTTGAGCTCTGCCAGCCTTGGGGCTGTGACAATTTATGAAGAAATCTTTCCCTGTGAGGGTGGGCAGGCCCTGGCACAGGCTGGGCAGAGAAGCTGTGGCTGTCCCATCCCTGGGAGTGTCCAAGGCCAGGTTGGACGGGGCTTGGAGCAACCTGGGATAGTGGGAGGTGTCCCTGCCCATGGCAGGGGTTTGGGTTGAGGTGGTCTTTGAGGTCTCTTCCAACTCAAATCATTCTGTTGTTCTACAGTTATATTCTCCCTGTACTAGTGTTAAAAAACAAAAAGCCTTAGTAAGAGAAATAGTGAAAACTAGATATATTTGTTTCTGTGAATTCAAGTATCTGTAGTAAGAATTACTAGGAAATCTTGCATTCTGCAACCCAGTAAACCTAGTGATAAAGACAAGAAACTTAATTTCCTGTGTGGGATTGGAGTGACACGACTTCTTGTTTACCTGTCACACATATAAATTAAACTTGAAGTGTTTACTCTTCCTGGCATCTCATTCTGGTTTTGAGGCAAACCCTTTCTGATCTGCTAATGAGTGATAATTTGCCATATAGTCTGAATTGCATCCTGTTATCCTCTCAACTGGTTGACATTTAAGAGATTTCTTTATCCATCTCTACCAGGAGTTTTAGGATGGCTTCAGGATGCTCACAGGAGAAAAACAGGGGATTTTCAAGCTGAGGAAGAATGTAGAGGGCAAGGCATACTAAATTTCTTGTTTTCTGCTGGTCTGATCAGGCCAGTTGCTTATGTTGATGTTTCATAGAATCACAAAGAAGTAGAGGCAGAGAGGAAACCACTGGCTTATCTCTGCAATAGTGATATTTATTGATCAATGCTGTGACTGTTCTTGCTGATGGGTGTATCTGTGTCATATATACCTGTATTTTTCAAGCTAAACTGAAGACAGACTGCATCACAGTCTCTGAAGGTTATGTTGCACCCAAGGAATACTGTGACATACATGTTCATGTGTTACTATCATCAGTTACTTTAAAATGACATTTTAAATTATTTGCAAACGTTCATAATTCTTTAAAATAAAGTGCCAGCACAAGCCAGCCCCATCTGCTACCCCTTCAGTTTAAAAAATGCATGGTAAAAACTGAGAATAGCTTAAAATAGGCTCTAAAAAAGCTAAAACACATTCTCAGTCTCTCAGTTGAAACCCAGGTATTCCTTGTTTTAAATAAATTAGATGTTTTAGTAAGCAGAACTGTAGTAAAGTTTGAACCAACCAGAGAAAGTTGTGTTCCTTCCTGTGTAGTAGCCAACTTGTTTTCTTCTGCTTTATTGAAACAGTGAGAAACGGCTTGGTACACTGTTTTAAATTTAGGGATTTCACTGCTTAGTGGCACATCAACAAAGCCAGATTTGAGTACAAGCTGTTCAGTACCTTTTTTTGTATTCCAAGTTGGCCTCATCTTTACCCCTGTCAGTGATACAGCTGTAAAGAATCAATGCAGTGCTCAATTTTCTGTGCTTTCATTTACCCAGTGCCGCCACAGTTCTAGCAGCTAAACACTTCACAAGTTGGCCATCAGCTGTGAACACCATTTGTTTGAAAACGTTCAGCTCCTCATCTTGCATAGCTTTAAGGTTTACCATAAATGCTTACATTTTCTGCCCTTAATAGTGCAGAAAACCATAAGAAAGAATCATGATCTTGTTGGAAAACTCATTTTAAAAAGATGATGTAGTTATTCCAGATATAAAGTAACATAGGAAATTTCAAATACTGCATAACAAAAATATCCTCATACATGACCTTTAGAACAGAATTTCTGAGCCAATCTGCTGTTCAGAATTTTATGTGTGTGTGCATATGTATGTGAGTTTATATATAATCCACATGCTGTGTTAACTACAGGAATTCTCTGTCTGGCTATTCTGTCCCATATATTGCATGACCTAAATAATACTTTTCAGACATTCTGGCTGCTAGAAGAGCTTCCAGCACTTGCAGGCATTTCAGGTTTGGCTGTACTTCCAGCTGCAGCTCCATGCTTGGATACCTCAGCTGGCTCTGTGTGTGTATCACCTCAGAACTTGCACTGAGCTGTGGCTGTAGCTTCGCTCAGTGTTGGTTGTTCTCTGCTGAGACACTTTTAATTGTCTCTGCCCGGAGCTGCAGTCATCCAGGAGAAACTAACCAAGCTTTTTACCCCTGGTAGTTTTGGAGAACTGTGCCTCAAAGTGCTGCCATAAGCATGGCATGATCTGACCTTGTAAGGCTCCTAGATGGGTGCAGTGACTTCCCCTGAGTGTGGGTCAGCCACTGGTCCTCCCAGCATTGACCACAAGTATGGTGATGGTGACTTTTGTGGATGCAGAAGTGCCACACCACAGAATTTAAGAGTGTAGGAATGATAAGCCTTGGGAAACAGTGGAGTGTCCCATAAACAGGCCAAGGAAGGACATTCCTCCTGTTACATGACTGCTGTCTTTCTTCTGAGTAAACCAGCTTGGTTCTTGACCCTTCACAGGCTCGGTGAATCACTGGTTGTGTGGATCAGACTGTTTTCCTGTAACTAGTTATTTGATCGTCCTGAACTTCTCTGTTGCATTTCTATTAAAACAGTGATCTTTGTTGAATAGCACTTGCTCCCTTCTTATACAGAGCAGTTGCTCAGTACATCTCTAGCTTCCTCCAGCTGCTTCCCACACATCACATCTTTGAAGACCTTCCTACAGGGTATGTTTTTCACACTTGACAGTCTTTTATCCCCCTGCAGTTTCCCTTGGTGCTGTTTCCTTCTCTTGATTTGCTTCTCTATTCCCTCCCAAACACATAACTCAGGGGAGGCATTCATTTCTGTGGCAGGGCAATGATTGAAGCCCCTTTATCCATGGCAGAGCTTGTCAGAGTGGCACCTGGACTTGTTTGAGGTGGAGGGAAAGGATGTGATGCAGCCATTTTGCAGAGTACATGAACACACATTTCTTGTGCCAAAGTCCTTGACTATTGTCAAGCATAATAATTTTTCCTGATGTCAAGTGCAAGCAATTTGTACTGGCTTCACCTAGACTCTTGGCAAGGAGTCAATTCCAAAATCTAGGACATACTTAGCTGTGTTCCAGAACTGTCTGTTCCACGGGATACCAAAAGCAAGAGAAAACATTTATGTCCAGGCAACACTATTTTACAGGAGCCAGTTTGCCACACTCAAAGAGCAGACAGAACACATAAGGAGTTGCCAGTTCTTATTTGGATTGGCACTGGATGTTCAACTTTCACTGTACATTTTTTTCATGCAACCTTTCTTTATTGTTTTGGGGGTCATACTTTAAGTGGGTAACTGTCTGGATTTCCTCAAAGCCTGTACAGTTTCTGAGTCCACGCAGGCTCATGTCCAGGCCACAGTGGTTGGTAGTTTTACTGGGAGATTGACAAGGAGCATGAATTCTGTCCTGGCCTGTAAAGATACCTGAAACAAAGAGTATTTCTGAAGCTCCAGTGAGTGTATGTAGAATTACAGGAGTCAAAAGTAAATATTATTTACTCCATCTGCATCTTACATTTCTCAACCACAGGTTTAGATGGGCTGTCCAATCACATGCTTGTTAAAAGTCTCCCATACCATCCTATAAGCAAATATGAAAAAGGCATTAAAACCTGGGAAGACTGCAAAACAAAACCACCAACAACCAAAATGCATAAAAAGCAGTCTCAGGGACATTCTCATAGTTCTTGGATGAGTATAGCAGGTGATCATACCTGCAGAGGTGGATCTGGAGGCCTGTCTTGGAAGGCACTGCTTACTTACATGTTACTGGTCAAACCTATCGAATTGATTTATGTGACTAAATCAGCTATAAGATTGGCAGCATGGTGAGTCCTACAGCTGTGTAGCAGCCCTGTATAAGGTTTCTGCTGTCTTTTTGTCATGATTTTGGGTGTTCAAGACCTTGTAGGTATTAGGTGTTTTGCTTGTATCATAAGCAGTGGTTTGTCCTGGCCATCATTTCCAGCTCTCTCCCCAGAGATGGCCCTGTTACTTCCAGAGTGGGTTTTCAATCACAGACCTCAAGTTTCTTACACTCTGGGCAGGTCTGTGTGTCCAGTTTATGGAAGTGGTACTTCTCAAAGGCAAAAATTAGCCACCACATGCTGCTTGAAGCCATTCTGTGTTTGTGGCAAGGCAATGTAGATGTAGCCAGTTTAACTTTTTTTTTTTTTTTCCCTAACCCCCAAAAAAATAATAATTAAAATTAAGCTTTTGTTGAGGTAGCATGAATGCATTTCACTCTTAGCCTAAGGAAATAAATTATTTCTTCCCCTGTCCTCTTTTAGATACTCATATGCGTAGCACATGCTATGGGGGCATCAGAAAAGGGCTGTGTGTCCGTCCCTTCCCTGGTGCTGTGACAAAGTCTGAATGTTGCTGTGCCAATCCTGACTATGGTTTTGGAGAGCCATGTCATCCCTGCCCTGCTAAGAACTCAGGTAAAATTTTGTGTTCTTTTGAATGGTGCAGTGAACACACAGACTTAAAAAATACCTTGTTGGGGTTAGGTTTTCATTTCTTTCATGCCTTAAAAAGAGAGGTGAACTGGGGACACATGGATGAAGTTGAGTCCCCAAATCAAGTGTTGTCTGTAAGTAGTAAAGGGAGTAAGCAGAGTTCTCCAGTGAATCTGTAAATTTCCCGGTCAAGTCCATCCAGTTCAAAAGAACAGCCCATATTATTTCTAGAGATCTGTATTTTATTTTACAAGAATCAGTTCTTCAAGTAAACCTGGGGATTAGTTAAAAAAAAATGCTTTTAATACAGAGCTGAGGTGATGTATCTTGGGCAGAATTTCCCTTCAGCATCCTCTTCTGAAGCAGCAGAAAGCTATTTATAATAAAACAAATAGAACTGGCATTATGATTGAAAGCAGTAACTTGAGGAGACAGTCATGCCAACACTGCAGTGAAATCACCTGGGTGTTCACTTCTTGTCATCTTGTCTTGGGTTTGTATATATGTGGAAGTTCGGGATGGAGTGGTACTTGACAGATTTAGCTATACTATCCATAAACAGTTATTTCATGTGAGCATTGGCATTTCATTAATTGCACTGTAGAAAAATTACTTGGAAAAAATCAGGTGGATTTAGTTCAGGATGAAAGAAGGTGAAACACTGGAAATAACATTTTCTTTTCCCCAACATCTCTGCCTCAACTGGAGCAGCTGAGTTCCATGGCCTGTGCAGCAGTGGGATAGGTATTACAGTCGATGGACGAGGTATGTTGCACATATTCCTTAATATATATGATTCAAGGTTAAAAAAGAATAAATACTCAGAATTATATATTTCTATAACATACTAGAGTGGAGATTTTTGCCTTGAGATTAGTATGTTGATTTTAGTGTTTTCATTCTCAAAGTACAGTGTTGAAGTGTTGTCTAAAGAAAAGGCTGGGATTAATTCCCTACAACAGTGGATTTTGCATGACCCTGAGAAGGAAAAAAAAAAAATAAGGCATTTTAAAGTTTTGACCTATAATTCCTTTTTTTTTTAGATTAGGCAAAGGAAAGTGCTCCCTCATTTGGGGAGTGACAGGAGCCACTTGGATTATTTGCAGTTGGTTTTCAGTCAGCTAAGATGGTAATAGAGCAGCTTTTCACTCCAGATCCAGTGTTCACTCATGGACCGTTTCCATGGACAGATTGTTTCTCTGGCAAACTAAAGAGTTGGAAGGGAGCTAGCCAAGAAAACACACGTCCTTATGAAAAACAGCCCTGGAAGTGACCACTTGCATTTCGTACTGGGAACTGTAAAGCTCCAGCTCCTCTTTCTAGTACCACAGAGCCAGGGATTCTAATAAATAGTAGCTGAGCCGAGCCTGAAGGAGAGGCAGTGCATGCTGCAGCTGCCAGATAAAGCTGAGTGGGTTGAAAAAGGGGTAGGGGAATGCAGTGTTATGATTTATTGCTAGGTGTTTATCTGATGAGTTAATAAAGTTACAGCCAAATTAAAGCAGATACTGTACATTTAATTTTTCCAAATGCTTCACTTGTATGACTCTTGTCCTTGTCAGCATTAAAGCACCTATTCCATTCAGCAGGAACAGATTGAGATTGTCTTACCATTATATTTAATAAAAGCCTACATAACTTTTAAAAATAATGTTACAATAAAAGAAATTTTCTTTCTGTCCAGTACTGTAAAGTATCTGCATAGTTTTTTCTTCATTGCTTAACATTCTGCAAACTTACAAGTAATTTGAAACCCATGGAGTTTATGAATACCTTCAGTTTAGTTTTCAGTGAATTATTCAAGGTCCATGGAAGAATCTCTAAATCTGAGGGAGAAATCAAGTCGGTTTTCCATAATCTTGTGGTGCAAGCAGCATTCTACCGTGAGAATTTGCATGCAGTGTGGTTAGGGAGGTTATATGTTCTTTTGGATACATGGAAAATACAATGCCTCATTAAAACATAAAAACAGTTGTGGTCTCTACCAACTCATGATAAAAACTAATCTCACAGGGGTTGGTGTCTCAGCTAAAGTCCTTCTTTGTCTGGGTTTCTAGAGGAAGCCTAGTGTTCTCTCTACATCTTGTACAGCAACATTGCAGCCACTTTTCGTGCTGCTGCTTCTGTCACTGCTTATATCAACTTTTTTGCCAGTTCCATTTCCTGAACAGAATGATACCACATTCAATCCCTAATAAAAATTCTGTTGTGTTCCTAGTGCATTCTCATTACCAAGAATAAGTGGGAATGCAGTTTGTTAGTGAAGCTCTCATTACAGAGGCTTGATTTGTCTTTTAGTTGATACGTAGCTCGTTAAGTAGGCTGTGGTCAGTCCCCACATCCTCACTCCTCTCGTTCAGCCTGTGATTAACAAGCCCAAAACCTTCAGTGTCCACGTGAGAGGAGTCTGGACATAGATGAGGACAGAGATTTTGCAGTTTGTTTCAATAGGAAGTGTAACGGGAAGGGCTGAACCTTCTGAAATCACTAATTTGGTAAGGAGGGATAGGGTTTTAAAATTGTGTGGCTTGTTCCCAAGACTCAAACATGTTTAGTAAGCTACAGAAATGCATTTTGCTCAAAAAAAGCCCCGTAATCCTGAAATACTGTGCTAAATCGTATTTTCTTATGGAATTCTTATATGTCCATAGCATAGAGCTTTATCCAGGGATAACATGACTTTTTCAAATACGTATCTGAGTATATGTAAATCATTATCTGTACTATGATTAAAGAGGAAATGTCCTTTATAAAAAGTTGAGCAGTACAGGTAGAAAACAAGCCTTTTAATGAAGTCACGTTGAGGCCATCACCCCTACTGTTCTTTCTAGAGTTTGGAAAGGGAACTGTTTAAAGCCATCAGCTTTCTGTATGGAAAGAAAGAACTTAATATTGAAAACCCATCTTTTCCTCAGAGGCAAATAAAATATTAAAATTAGTCTGTTCCTGTTCTTACAGTTCCTGTGAATATTTTAGAATTTTCCAGCTACAGCAGAAATTCTGCATGGGACTGTAAGTTCAGGGAATATATCTCGTTCATCATCCTGTTCTGTCTGACAAAAATTGTAAAGTTCAAAAAACTTTATCTACTGAATATACTGTGGCATTGACCTGTGCATTACTTCTGTATTATGAAAAGTAATTGTGTGAACTAACAATTTTTAACTTCTTGCCTAGATCCCTACACCACAGGCTATTTTGCATCCAGTTATTCTTACAAACACATAGTTCCCATCGATTTAGGTTGTAAAGGATATCTGGAGGTCATCCAGCCTAACCTTCTGCTCAGAGCAGGTGTAACATCAAAACTGAGTCATTTCTCAAGGCCTTGCCTGGTGGAGTTTGGAAAATCTCCAAGGATGGAGTTGCCGTAGCCCTTCAGGGTAGTTTGCTCTGGTGCTTAACCACACTCGTGGTGTTTAGTTTAAATATTCCCATTGTATCTTGTGACTGGGTTTTTTTTGTGCCTTGAACAAGATTCTGGCTGCATCTTCTCTGTAACCATCTATTAAGATCAGGAGTATTCCCTCTTTCCAGCTGAACAAGTCCAGGTCCCTCAGCCTCTTGTTACACATCAGGCACTGATCCTGCTGGGGGACTTCCATCCCACTGGCACATGCTGGGAAAGCAGCACACCAAGCTGGGTGGTAGTCCAGGAGACTCTTGGAGCACAGTGAGGCAGGTGATAGTTTAGCCAGAGGAGGAGTGTTGCTGGACCTGGATGAACTAATTGGTGATGCAACACTGATGGCAGCCTGGACTGCAGTTGTCATGCCCTGGTGGAGGTTGTGATCCTGAGGGATATGGACCAGGTGAAGAGTAAAGGCCACCAGCCTGAATTTTATGAGTGAGCTTCTAGTTGTTCAAGGAATCAGTGGGTGGGACCCCCTGGGAACTTGCCCTCAGGGATAAAGGAGCAGAACAGACCTGGCAGCTCTATAAGGATGTTTCCCAGAGATCACAAGGGCTCTTGATTCCCACATATGAGAAATCAGGCAAGGAAGGCAGAAGACCAACATGGCTGAGTAAGGACCTCCTGATCCAACGGAGTATAAGAAGGAAATGCATAGTCAGTGGAGCCAGGGAAGAATCCTGGGAGGAGTTCAGGAAACCTGCCCAGATGCACAGGCGTGGGATCAGGAAAGTTAGGGCACGTTGGAGCTGAGTTTGGCATGGAGTGCAAAGAACATGATAAGCTTTTCTAGGTCCATGAAGAGGCTTGAGGCATGGGCTGGTGTGAACCTCATGAAGTGGCCCAAAAACTGGACACACTGGTGAGGTTTGGCCTCAGTAGCATCCAACAAAGGGGAACAATCACTTCTTTCAGCCATCTGGTTGCACCCACGCTCTGAATGGCAGTGTCAGCATCCAGCGAGCCAGGTGTTGCCCACATCTGTTACAGAATCAGGTTGGTTTTTTAGCTTGCACTATCTGATTACCTTTTGTGTTGTGATGATACAGATATTAACGAGTGTGCCTTGGATCCTGATATTTGCTCCAATGGAGTTTGTGAAAACCTGCGTGGCAGCTATCGCTGTAACTGCAATAGTGGCTACGAGCCTGATCCTTCAGGAATTAACTGTGTGGGTAAGTTGTTTGATGTTTATTAATATTGAATTACTTATCACTATATGGTTGCTAATTTGCCTTGACAGAATTCAGGTTGCTGGACATCTTAAAGCTACAATGAAAATGCAAAAAATCTGTAATGGAACTGCTCTTCTCAGTCACCACACAGTTATTATTCTTTCTAGTCTATTATCCTGTTATTTAGTGGGCAAATATTTCATTTTGGGAAGTATAAGCTGGAGATACGGCAGGTTAGAAATCAGTTTTCTCAAGAGCATGGATCAGTTTGTGTTACATTTTAATGCATAACATTTGTCAAGACCACCTAAAATGCATCCCTTTCAAAGGTGATGATTTGTCAAGAGCTGAAGCTCATGATTTTGCATAATAAAATGCAACAGATGGCTCTTGTTATCATAATGAATGATAACTGGTGGTCTGTGTATGCAGGCCCTGCAGGGTGCAATAATTCATTATATCCTTGAGTTACACAGGTACAGCAGAATGGATTGCTGCACATTTAGTCCTCTGATTTCTGAAAGCTCCAGCTCATGAAGGGGGCAGCAACCCCCTCTTAGGTTTCCTTAAATTGTCCGTGGGCAGAGGGCTCAAGTGTAACAACTACTGTTTTATTTGTCAGAATTTCAAGTTGCCATTATACGGGAATGATCTGCTTCAAAAGCTTGTAATTGCCATTTGTAGTTTGGTTTGGGTTTGTACCAGACTGCTGTTGAAGTATCTAGGTGCATTTCCTGCAGGTGTTTAGGAATACCTGACAGAAAGTACCCACGATATGTTTCACATTGTCTAATTAATTGTATTACTCGTGGTCATACATGAAATCCATTGGGGTTTTTTTTGGTGTTTTTTTTTTTTTTTTTGTTTGGTTTTGGTTTTGGTTTGGTTTTGGTTTTTTGTTTTTTTGGTTTTTTTTGTTTGTTTGTTTGTTTTGGTTTTGGTTTTTTTTTGGTTTGGTTTGGTTTTTTGGGGGGAATTCTTGCATCCAAAAAAAGGGAGTTATACCACGAGTGCATTGTAAAATAGTGTTGCTTATGACCTGGTAATTTTAAGACAAAAAGTTTGTTTGAATTAAAAGCTAAGGGAAATCTCTCTAAAACCACTGGAAAGTCTAAAGTGTTGTCTGTAGGTACTATGTTTGTTTGTTTTGGGGAATTACTGCTCTCTCTACTGAACGATTACTGACCCATCACTGCTATTTGTGGTCAACAAAACTCCACTATTTTTATTAGGGAAAGCCTGGAGTATATAGCAGTGATGTAATTTTCATATCAAACATTCCTACCTGAGGATGCAAAGCAAACACAAAGTAAGAAAAGTATTCCTTTTCATCTGCTTGACTTAGGATATTTTACATCTAGTTACTTCCTAATGCCCTAAAATATGACCTTTTTTTCTGACTGATGCAGAAAACTGTTGGTGTTTTCTAAAAATGCTTCACATAATACTCTTTTTCCAAACAGATTTTGTGGGAAGGGATTTTTTTTTTATATAGTTACACCTGGGATTATGTAAGTGCCAGTATAGGTATATGTCTGTTGGATTACTAAAATAAAAATACAGCATACTGTCTTTGAGGATGTGTTTATTCTTAGAATTTTTGTACGAAAGAAATGAAGTATGAATGCTCAAATAAAAGGTTGAATTAGTTTGATTAATGGTACAGATTATGAGCTGACAGGAAATAAAAATAGTCATCAGTCAGAATGCAGACAGTGCTTTTGTCAGTTTTATTTAAGTGGGTTTTGAGCATGAGCTATATTGTTCTGTGTTTTTACAGCACATATCACAAGAGATTACAGTCCAGTTATGAGATTCTAAGGAAATAATACATTCATCACAGTTTGGGTTAAAGGACTGTATGACAAGAAGTTCAGAATTGCTCTTGAAAATGTCAAATGACAAATCCATCCTCCTTTCATTAGCTGAAATCAGATAAAGATAGAACTGTTTAGGTTATAAGGGCCTTTTTTTTTTTTTTTATGGCTGCCAAACTTAAACTTAGATTCATCATTTGGGGAAATTTAGGCTTTATTGTCTGACTCCTTAAGGAATTCGTAAGAATAACTTAGAAAATCTAAAGTAATTGTGAAACCAGAAGCCTCCAGATTGTTTCCCTTCTTTAGTTTTAGACTTAAACTCTCTGACAAGTCTAGTTGGTTTAAGATTTGGGTTGCAGTGTTAGGGAAGTCAAGCAGTCAAAGCAGGGGGGACACCCTGAAGCAGGATGAACTGTCAGGGTTATCATGACTTGCTCTGCCAGTATTCTTCTGTATGCTTACGTATTTGTGCCCATGTAATGGGCATTAAAGGAGAGTGGCTTAAAATTGTATTTTTTTTCTTTTAAAGAATAAACAGTAAGGCAATGAGGAAGACTCACTGCTTTTTATTTGAATTATTTGCAGTTAGCTTAAGAGGAGCTCAGGGAATGATGTTACTTTATGGGATTTTTCTATCCAATGTGCTTGACATCCTGGTCTTAATCACAGAGTTTTTTAAAATGCAGTGTACCTCTGGAGGGGAGGTGCATGTGTGCTCTTGACAAGGCTGCCATACATGAACTGTATGGTATAGATTTTAATTCACTTCATGGATAACAAAAACATTTTTTTGCCTATAAAATAGGATTAGAATGGTAATTGACACACTGCTATTTATGGATTTAAAAAAAAATAATTAAAATAATCAATTAAAAGCAAATAGACCTTTATGGATCCATATGGTTGTTGCAGGAAAACACAGTTATTCTTTGGAGACTGACCATGAACGAGCCTGCTGGTGAGAAAGCTTCAAAAGCGGGACACAGATTTTTTTTGTTTCGTAACAAGAACCTGAAAATTCACTGCAATTTTGAAGCTAAGGGGTAGCTGCGGAGGGGAGGGCGTGTCGGGGCGTTTCGTCTCATGGTGTGACTCCCCTTTCTGCAGATGTGGATGAGTGCTCCGTGAACGGGCTGCTGTGCGACAACGGGCTCTGCCGGAACAGCCCCGGGAGCTACAGCTGCTCCTGCCCCAGGGGGTTCGTGTTCAGCGCCGAGACCGACACCTGTGAAGGTGAAGAGCCTGCCAGTGGTGTTAGCCTTGCTGCTTGTGGCACAGCCCGAGAGCTGGGCAGTCCCAGAAGGTTTCCACACGCCAGTGGAAAAGAGGGAACCAGGATATTTATTGCTCCGCATTCCTCTTGGATGTATTTTTTAATGTGTCGGGTATTGCTGTTGAATTTCTTTCAAAGGAATCAAGTCATTTCTATATGAAAGTGTTTCCCTCTCCCTAGATAAAACATACAGTAAAGGGGAGTATATCTCTGCTTGCCTTGGGTCGTGTAGCAGGAACACCTTGTCTGTCATTTAGGGAGATGCATCTAATCTGGTCACAGAGTCTCTTCTCTCTTTCCTCCCTTCAGTCTGTGGTGGTGGTTAATTCTGGATCAAACTCAGTGACCTGTGGTGCATTCCAGGATCTGGGTATTACTGCCTAGTAATACTAAAACTGCCCTTTAGTTTTTTAGTTTTTGCAATCAAAACCTCTTTCTTACATCATCACTAATTAACACAGATGGTAAAGCAACAAAAACATTAAACGCAGAAGCTAATGATAAACTTTAATTATAAAACAAAAAAATTAAACAAGGCTCTTACAAAAAAAACCCCTCAAAATGGAAGCATCAGCTTGTGTGCCACCGTTCAGTTGGTATTCATAGTAGAATTCTACTGGTCTTTTCCATTATTTTTTGATTGGTTCCGTGGTCTGTAAATCTCAGTATTTGGTATCATTAGAAAGTTTTTATAGGTTTTTATAGTCTTGCTTTCAGTGAGTGATGGGAAAGCTACAGTGCTTTGTTATGGAAATACCTATTATGTGAACCAGTGTAATCATCCAGATTTTTCTGAAGTGGTGGAAGACATTATTGCACCCAGCTGCTTGTTATTACTGATCAGACAGAAGTCACTGCCATACAGCTAAACAAACACATAGAAAGGAAAGTGGAAGTGTTTTTAATCTGGCAGTATCAAATCAGTCACATCTTCACCCCTTCTGTGCAAAGGAAGTCATGTTCCTTTTGTATTTTAATACATGTGGGTTTCAGAGGTCGCCTTTAAAAGTTAGAATTTCTACTCTTTCTGTAGGTAAAAAATTAGTAGCACTTGTTCAGAGCAGGGCTTTTCTGACATCATACCCTCTGGATTTACAGTGCTCTCTGTGCTAAGCTGTCTCAGGGCTGTGTATCTGTCCACAATATTTGGGAATTCATTATTCAGGATCTGTCTGTATGATTAGTTTCTGTGCACTGAAAACAGCAAAGTATGTGCCCTTAACATGCATGTTTTTTAAGGAGTCTTTTAGACAGAAAAACTGGCATAGTGTGCTAAAGGCAGGTGTTCAGTACCAAGATGGAAAGGCCATCAAAGTCAGAGCATAACACTGACCAAAGATAGATGAATGAGGTGCCAGAATGCAAGCAGCCTAGCCAGTATTACTGAAATGAAATGTATCTAGGTTTTAAAACATGAAACTTAGATTTCCTTTTTTTAGTGGTAATAATAATACTACTACTATTAACACAAAAGCTCAAAATAAGGATTTGACAACAAAAACAGCAGGAAAGAATTACTTTGTGGTTGCTTGAGACATCATAGCCTTAGGAAAAAAGCAGACTTCTCGCTACTAAACATCCTTATAATCACTGCACTGTGTTTTCTCTTGTACTAGAAGTTTTGGGATAATGATATGTGGAATGTGGAAGTCCCTTACCTGAGGTTTTTGGGGCTTTTCTTTTGGTGAGGGAGGTGTAAGAGAGAGTTTTTCTGGAGTGGAAATGAATTTACTAATTCATTTGAATTAATAGTCCATTGAGAAGAGGGAGACTTCTTTAGATAGCACTGTCAGCTAATATTGGCTGCAAAGCCATAGTGCAAAAGAATAGTTACAGTTAAAATAAAATAGAATTTACGGGGAAGAGAGGATACCAGCATAAATACAGATGGCAGGCACGTCCCTTCTTGCTGACATCTCAGAGTGTTTTTGTAAGGAATGTGACCTCTTCTAGGCTTTGTCTAAGAGATTTAGTTGCATTCCTAAAATTATCAATGTATAAGTGAATTCTAAAAACATGAATAAAGAAGTAGTGTAATTGGCTCAAACTAACATGTTAATAGTGACTCTAAACAGTCAATAGATCTAATAAGTAATACGGGAACTGAGATACTTCTCAACATGAGCCAACCAGAGCATGATGTAGAAAATGCACACCTTATTTATACAGGTGGTTATTTAAATTGAAATCTGCACTATTGTAAAGGAATAATTGCCAAGATGATTGTTCACACTCATTACATGAGGCCCTTTGGGTTTGTGTATTTGGTGCATTTGGTAGAATTTTAAGCAATGCGTTTGCTTTTTCAACATTTTTTTTAAGATATTCCTAAAAGAACATGCATCTGTACATGTTGGCAAGATTTTTACTGTGCCTCCTGCAAAAACTAATGTAAAAGTAATGTTTGATGTTCTAAAGGACAGTAAGAGGATAGATCTGACCCCATCTCATCTCTCTTTCCTGGTAGTCATCAGATTTAGCTTGTTACTAAAAAAAAAGGAGAACACTAAAAAGGAGAATATTTTGCTGTTTGCATACAATGAGAGTGACTGTGCTGTATTTCATAATTCTGTATGTTTGCTGGACGCAGAGCCAAGAGCTTGTCATTGGGCATGGATGCAGAAGTAATATTTAAACTAATAGTTTATTTTTAAACTAATCATTTATTTTTTTAATAGAGGAAAAAAAATCCCCTTTTCTCATTAGGGAAGAAAAAAACCCAACAAACAACTGTTCATTAGCTGAAACCTCAGATTTCTAAGATACTTGCTTTGTGAAGATAGCGTAGTGTAATCATTCTCAAATACTTCTCATTTTTTACTGTCTGTACAGCACAATCTGAAGGATTTTCACTTTCTTTTGATATCTATATTAGCTCACATACACAGGTCTGAGGGTTCTGTCATCTTCACCTTGAATTTCGTAGTCAGATTGATGTATAAATTCAGCTGGTAGGTTTAAAAAGCAGGTCAGGAAGGGTTTTATGTAAAACTGTCTGTAAAACCTGTTAAACGCATCGTGTTTTTACAAATGTTGCGTAGGCAGTAGTAAAGTTTGAGAGGAGTAAATTATTCTCTTTCTGCCCAATTCCGTTTCAAAGGAAACACTGCATAATTTGGTTTGGAGTTGCAAGTTCAGTGGTTGCAAAAACCTTCTGCAGTGAGGAGCTCTGTATTGTGCACTGAAAATACTCTGATGCTTATTACCAATGAGTATATTTTTAATACAACTCTCGTCAGCAACTGTGAAGAAACAACAAAACCCTTCACTGTGTTCTATAGTTCAACTGAAATTTTTTATCAATTTCTTGTGAGGAGTAGGAGAATTGTTTGAGGCTCCAGAGTCTGTGGAAGTTGAGATTTTTACAACAAGCTCTGTGGTTTAGTTTGTGTTTCCAATGAAATAACTAGTTAAATGTAAACCAGATGTGCTTTGAAGTTCATTTCCAGGAATGTACAGTGGGCTGTTTCAATTTTTGCTCCTCTGACATTTACAATGTACACTTACTTCACTTAAGAGAAGAAAACCCTAAAAGACACCTCGGTAAATATTTTCATACATATGGGGGGCTTATTTTAAAATACAAAATAGTATTAGAACCAATTTGGTTTTTTGGTTGCTCTTTTTAAAATTGCCATGTAGTACTGTTATAAGAAGGTGCAGGGAAACAATTTTTGGAGTTTGTTTGCACTGTGCCTGTGATATGTCTTCACCTGGTTCAGCAGTGTGCTAATGGTGAAGTGCATCTGTCTTTTAATCTTTCTTTGTCCCGAGTGGTGGGTCTGGGGAGTAGTCAATGCACTGCTCTAAACCTGTTGCTACCCAGACTCGTTGGGTTTGGGGTTCCTTTCTGGTGTTTTCCTTCTTCTTGCTTAGCACAGCACTGGAGCATGTCGAATGCAGAGAGCAGCAAACTGAGTTACAGTACAAGGTGGTTGTGGAAGCAACCACAAGTTAATGCTGCCACATATGCATGAACTAATCCTCCCTGAAAGCTGCTCTCCCTCTTTTTGTGGCGTGGAGAGAGGTGGAATGAGCATTCCTGTGCCTGCATCGGGGCAGAGGGAAATGAGGAGGAGTCTGATTCCATGGCACACCTTCCCTCACCCCTGATACTGGTGACCAGCTTCAGTCATTCCCATCCCAGAAGGTGGAACTGCCTGTCTGTGGGATCAGTGAGGGGCAGAAACTGGGACTGGGAGAAGGAGAAAGGGGGAAATGGCAATATCCCTCGGGACAGCAGGTCGAGCCAGCCGTTTTGTCAAGGAGCATGTTTGATGCAAACTTGAGTGAGGATTTAGACCTCTGACAAAATTGTATCCCCTTTCTATAGTTCCCCATTTTTGCTCACTCGCAGGTTCAATTTGAGTCTTTCTTGCTCCTCTTTCACTTTGGGCAGAGGTTTAAGAATGTGGTCCATGAAGCCAAGAGAGCTGCCTCTACTCTCCAGATTGTGTTGAATTTTGGATGCTTGGGCCCCTCCATCTTGTTTTACTCACTCCTTTGGTTGTGGTTTTGGGCACACTGACTCCCAGGTGTGGCCCTTGATTATTTTTTATCAGGTTTGGGTTTATTGTTGACTCTGAAAACCTGAAATATGACATGTCTTTTCTTAGAAGAAAATTGATCGTAAACCTAACTTGCTAAGTATTAGGGAGAATTAAAGATAGGCATGGTAACACTACACCTATAAATATGAAGCAATTCAAGTTTCATGCATTTTTTTTTTTTTAATATTCTGATTATGGTTGAAGTGATGTTTTGGATAGTGGCAACTTCTGTAGGGTTTAGTCCTGCACATTGGTTGTATCTGTGCAAACCCATGTGTAGTCAGGCTGCCAGCTGTTACAACCATGTCACACTCTACATGAAAATCACCTGTTTTCAGCCTCAAATGTCTTCAGCAGACTTCACAGATTATGCCTGGTCCCTCATGGGAACTTCTCCAAAGCTGGAACTTGGTGAAAGCAGAGAGGAGCACTTGAAACTTACTGGACAGAGAATTTAATCTGCAAAAAAAGCAAAGCCATGAGTGCAGAGACTCATCAAAGACCTCTGACTCACAGCAGCAACCATACAAAGCTCTTTGAATCCCCAACACTTGTGGGTTGGGCACTTCTGACACCAGAAGTAGGATCTTTACCTCATGCAGACCTTGGAGAATTTATCTTCCAAGAACTTGTCCAGGCTGCTGTTGATTAATGCAGACTTCCAGCATCCCTGGACAAGATTCTAATTTCTCTACCTGTTGTGTAAAAGAAATGTTTCTTTATTAATTTTGCTAGAAGCCAGCTTCATTAGATGTTACTTTGTTCTTGGACTTTAAGACGTAGACAGTGACAATTTGATGCCTTTGTCATGGAGAAACTTTACATCACTTCAATTTTGTGGATTTGTCCTGTCCTTTTAAATTTTATTCAATTTTTCTCTTGCTTTTTCAAAGCTAGCCAAGCTACTGAGGGCACGATGGCAGATGGAAAGGAAGCAAAAGCATACCTTTCTCCAAGACCATTTCTGTTCAGATAATTATTTGTCGTATAGTGCATATTTAAATGACTTCTTTGTGTGAGTGTGGTTTGTTTCTGATTGTAGGAACCACTTGGTTTCTCTGCAGAAGCAGCAGGGACTGCTCTCCACTGCCAGGAGTTGCTGGCTGGGGAGAGAGTGGGAAGCAAGAGAGGCAGGGAGCACACCCTGGGTGATAAAAGGTAATAGAGTATGAAATATATTTACAGGGAGGAGGAGGAGTGCAGAGCAGATAATTGCTGGTGAGGACTCCAAATTTCCACATTGGCTACAAAGGGTCTTAGAGCTTATTCTGTCAGAACCAACTGCTATTTTAAATACGTACTCCCTTCTATGACTCAAGAATATCTTGAAAGAATACATCTCTAATGAAAGGAGGTCTTGATGCATCATCACATATCAAATAGCAAATGGTACCGCTCACATGACTACTAAAAAAGTAAGAAAGGTATTTTAATTTGTCTTGAAAATCTCTTGATGCTATTAATGTTTCCAGTGCTCGGCTAGATACTGCTGTAGTTTATAATTCATTTAAATCAGATGGTTTTACTTTGTGGACATTCATTATTCCTGCTAGCAAATATAAACAAACATTTATTTATAAATAAATTTATAAAAATGTTTATTTACAAAAATAAACATTTTTATTTCTGGCCCAACAAGGGAAGTGCTTGGTTGGATTAGAATGTAATTAGAATGTATGGCTTAATTTAGGACCCAGATCAAAACATTAAATTGGTTGAGTTCAGGAAGAAATGGTGGATATTCATCAGCAACTGTTCATCAAAAGAATTTGCTAGTATTGTTTTATTCTTAAAACAGATTTCACTTTTTTTAAAAAAAATACCAGCAAATAATACTATCTGTATTGTCTATTCTTACATGTGAACAGGCTTAAAACACTCATAGAGGTCATACATAGAAGGAGCTAGGGGATAGAGAGAAGTACAATTTACAGTATTCCAGTTACAATTCCTATTTCTTTAGAATTTTCCACAGCTAGAGAATCACAGCCAGCACTGTGATATTTTGCCTCTTGATAGGATTCTCTTAATTCTTCCAAAGCCTCGTGAATCCCTAAGTGACACAGACAATAAGGGCTTTGTTTGTGCACTGCGTGGTGTGGCTGGGAATGCCTTGCAGTCTGTGAAAAAAAAGAGTTGTGTTTTCTCACAGGACGGTTGTAATTGATGCCATTTAATTAACACTTTCAAAATGCATGCTCCCACACACAGGCTACCTGCCTGTCCCTGTATCTTTTCAATATCGTGCTGAGAGGAGCAGAGGGGCGGATTATACCAGGCAGTCTCAGCAACTCATTGCCCACAACAGCATTTACACTGCACAGTATTTCCCAGAAGTAGAGTGTCGTTCTAACAGTGTCTTTTGTTTCTGGATCGTAGATATAAATGAATGTGAAAGCAGTCCATGTGTCAATGGTGCCTGCAGGAACAATCTCGGATCTTTCTATTGTGAATGTTCATCTGGCAGCAAGTTGGACTCTACAGGTCTCATTTGTATTGGTGGGTGTTTTCTTGTGTTGTTTTCCCCTTTTTCTTACCAACTTGAAAAACATGGATCATATTGATTAATTTAGCAAGAAAATAATGTAGTTGGGTAACTCCATTATGACAGCAGATAATATGTCTAGCTCTGTAGGTAACACCAAACAAACACATACTACTTTGATTGATTCCATGGGAGCAGGAACAAACTGAGAGAAACAAGGTCTTGTGAGGATGCCCAGACTATGGTGGGAGTGGTGAAATGCAGGTGCCGGTTGTTGGGAGGTTACAGAATGACTCTGATGGAAGGGTTTCTTTCAAAGGAGAGCCTGCACTCCGTTGGCACTGTGGCTGCTGGTGTCAGGGACGTGGCACACCAGCCCTTTTTGCTGTGACAGTTCTGTGTTTTCTGTTCTGCTGCAGACAGCCTGAAGGGGACTTGTTGGCTTAATATCCAAGATAATCGGTGTGAAGTCAACATCAATGGTGCTACACTGAAATCTGAATGCTGTGCTACCTTAGGAGCAGCCTGGGGCAGCCCATGTGAACGATGTGAATTAGGTATGCTCTCCTGTCTTGCATCTTTAGGAGGAAGAGAATAAGTACCCCTAGATAGATTCTCATCATTCTCTGTAGAGAAAACAAACAACACAAAAAAACCCATATGAAATTAAGTTATCTGACTTCAGTAATCAGTATTTCACCATCAGAGATTATTCTAATGATTTTGAAGTTACCAGGAAATAACATATAAGTAAATCTGTTAATGGTTTCATATGTTTCATCTCTCTGTGTGTCAATTGGGGTAGGGAGGTAAGGACTACAAGAGTAAAATTAAATACCTGGTAAAATTCTGCGGAGATTGATATGATTCAATGCTGATCTTTTTGGTCTCCACTAAGGAAAGGTAATTGGAAAGTAATTGTCTTAAGATTTAATTTCCTCAACCATTCACTGAAGTGACTTGCATGAGTCAGTACTTCTCTTGATTGAGGCTGGACCATTCACTACTTTGCAGTGAGATTATTAGAGAATTCTGAAGATACATTTATTTTTAAATTTCTTACTCCTACATTTCTGTCATTCTAAAGCAGTAATACATCTTTCTGACTCGATTCCAGACACAGCTTGCTCAAGAGGATTTGCCAGAGTGAAGGGTGTTACCTGTGAAGGTGAAGTTTTCACTTCCTACTCAAGATGTCACTTTTTCCTCTTTGGAAATGAGATGAAAGGGGATTTATTGTGGTGTTGTTTTTGTCAGGCGTAATCATCTTGACCTTTGATGAATGCCTTTGTAAACAGTTGCTGAGGTTGATACGTGTTAGGTTGCACTGTTGAAGAGTATGATTCAAAGTCAATGGAACTGCTCCTTCAAAATGCATTTAATTATTTGGTGCGGCTCTAATCCATCTTGTCTCAGACAATGTGGCACCTCAGTGCACTGTGGCTTGAAGTTCTTTCAAGAGACCCTTGAAACTGAGCCAGATGCCTGTTCAGAGAGATGTTCAGCCCCTAATACAGCATGGATGAAAACCTCTTGCTTTCTTTCACACCACTTAAGTTCTCAGTGGAGCTGTCTCCTTCCAGTCAGCGCCTAACTCAGCTCTCTGTGTCCCCCACAGATGTGAACGAGTGTGATGTTTTCCCGGGGGTTTGTCCTAATGGGAGGTGCATTAACAGCAGGGGCTCCTTTCGCTGTGAGTGCCCCGAAGGGCTGACTCTGGATGGAACGGGGCGAGTGTGTTTAGGTAAGAGCACCCCCAGCTCTCCCACCTGCTCTCCAAAGTTACCCAGACCGGGGCATGAAGGAAAGTTTGTCTCTGAATTACTCCAAGAGCAGCTTGTTGACTGTACGCTTTGGTTTGTGCCTGCTTGCATCTCAAATATCTGTGCCAGCTTAGAGAAGAGGTGTTGATTCCTTCCAGGAATGTGTTTGTGCTGGGGCTTGTTTTGCCCACAGTGCAGTCAGTGGGTTTTGCTGAAGAGCTGTCCCTGCTCTGGCTCCTGTGCATGACCAGCAGTGTTGAGTCCCTCGGTGACAGGTGATGAGTACAAATATGCTGGTGCAGACTGGTCATTTATTTGAGTGCACAAACCAGTGTGTTCTTCTTTTCCTGACATTTGGGTACTACACAAGTACAGACTTTGCCTGCACACTTGGTTGGTCTGTCTTTTGGTCGACCTGTTTTGCTGCAAATGGGACCCTTCAGTATAAACATAATTAACTTTTCAGGAAACCCCATTATTTTCTCCTGATAACTGGTATTAAAATAAGCCTAAATTTTTTCACTGCACTATTACATTAATTCAATAACATATCAGGGGGAATTTCTTTTTCCATGAATGCCGCGAGAGAGTAATTTCGTAAATGAGAATGCCTCATACAGCAAAGGAAATACACGTGTCAAATACACGTAGAAACCTAAAAAGCACAGTTGTGTCAGGGTAATGGCTTGTCTTGATGTTGGGGGACAATGAAAGAGATTCTTGTACTTTTATATGGTGCAAGAAAGGCCCAGATATTCAACTACAGTGCAGTATTAGCAGCTCAAAATGGCTGAGCATCGCGCAGAAGCGTGGAGCAGAAACCGAGCCACGCCCCTCAGAAAGAGGTGCTCCTGCAATAAAGGCAGGAAAAAAACGTGAGCAAGGGGGTTGAAACGCCTGACCCGTTGGCTGTGTCGCGAGCAGATATCCGCATGGAGCAGTGCTACCTGAGGTGGGACGAGGAGGAGTGTGCGCAGCCCGTGTCCGGCCGGTTCCGCGTGGACGCGTGCTGCTGTGCCGTGGGCGCCGCCTGGGGCGCCGACTGCGAGCGCTGCCCCACGCCTGGCACCCAGGAGTTCCAGGCTCTCTGCCCCAGGGGCCACGGCTTTGCCAACAGGGGAGATGTTCTGACTGGCAGGCCCTTCTACAAAGGTAAGGGCTCGCTCTTGGGCGTGAAAATCGGGCGTAGGGCGCGTCTTGAGAGGGTGTTCCAAGGAAGTGATGGGATTCGAGTCAGGTTTTTGTGTGCTTGAGAGGTGTCATAAAGATCCCTGGCAGGTGGAGAAACTCTCTGCTTTCATGTTACAGCAGCCCGAGAGGAAAAGGTGAGAGGTTTGAGTTTGGTAAGTCCCATCGCTATGATGGGACTGAAGGGAGAGGGGCCCTGAGTGATGGGAATGATGGAAAATGTGCAATTCTTTTTAAGGCAGCGCTTTGCAAAGAGTAAACTGAGGGTCAGGTGTAGTTCCGTAAAGTCAAGGACTTCAGATACAAACATAAAATATTAACAAAATTTGATCAGGATTCTTTGNTTTGGTTTGCAGAAATAGTAAGTCATTAAAAGTGTCTGTTGTGTTATGATTATGAGGGCATTGATAAAAAGGAGGGTTAAAAGAGAAAATGTAACTATTTTGTCCATTTTTTGCTAGCTTCACCTCCTGTACAGCAACAACAAAATGAAAGAGGCTGGAAAATGTTAAGAAACCACATCTAAGATACTTTAGATTACTAAAATCTGAGCAAAAAAAAAAACAAAGTAGATTTCTATGTGCAGAATCTGAGGTGATGTAGAAATGTTGTAGCTTTTTCATACTCTTTTTAAGGGATGTATTCTGAAGCATTTGTCTTGAAGTATATTGAGTTGCTTGAGAAAACTTTTAACAGACTGGACATAAATGAGCATAAATAAGCTCTGATTTTCAGGAGCCCTTAGGCAAAGCTCTTGACATTCGGTGGTGATTTACTAAAAAAAATAATAAAACCCCCACAATAATTACAATAATAATAGCAATTAATCAACATTTTTTGAATTATAAATAATAAGTCATTAATTATTTAATAAAATTTTGTCCACTTTGAGATTTTTGTAAGGTTTTGCTTCATGTTTCTGCTTTATTATTTGGACTATTATGTTCCAATCACAGTAATACATAGGAGAGAGGTGTTTATTTCATTAAAAACTTAAAGATTTTTTTTTATTTATAGATATCAATGAATGCAAAGTGTTCCCTGGTATGTGCATGAATGGCAAGTGTAGAAACACAATTGGAAGCTTCAAATGTAGATGCAACAGCGGGTTTACTTTAGATATGGAGGAGAGAAACTGTACAGGTAAGAAAGTCTTGCATTTCCCTCAGTTTTCCCTAAAGACATAGAATATTCCTGGTGGAAAGGGGGGGCCTCTAAGGACCATCTCCCTCAATCTTTTATGGGGAGAGGGAGCTCAGGTGAGATCCTGTAGCACTTCTCCATCTTGAACATAGCCAGTGATGGAGACTGCCACATCCCTGGGTGTTTTTAAAGGAGCTTGCATAGGTTGGTGGTCTGGAAACTTAATGTCATTCATTTCCTTCAGTTTCTAAGAGCTTGTTCTTCGGGCCAAGCTGCCAACTCTGTTAAATTTCCCTTGCAGGAACTGAATTTGTGTGTAAGAGGCTCAGGTCGTGCTCTATCAGTGCAGCCTGAAAAATCAGTAAGATTAGACAACATAGCCGAGCCACGTTAATGTTTTAATGTAGAGATTAGTTTAATTTACATTCCTTACTCTCTGGTCATTGTATTACCAAAGGAACTTAGAGACTCCACTGCAAGTTTATTTTCATATAGGTTTGATAGCCAAGGCACCTCTGCAATTCTGACACCAGTGCAATGTTAACTCAGGAAGATACAAGCATTTAACTTAAAAGTTTAATGCTTTGTTCTTTGCTGCCTGGAAAAACTGAAGATAGATAGGCTTGATAGTTTTGTGGTTATGAGAACTGGGATGCCTGCATTGTGGGTGGCTCTGTGCTGAGAGAGGGGGAGGTTTTGTTATACCATACAGTCCTCTCTGAGTGTGTCTGAGTGTTACGAAGTGTGGGTGGTAAGGCGTGTTAGCTGAGGTTGGTCTGGATGTTAATTTGCCCTAACTGGTGATTTCCTTGTTTTTATAGTGATTGCACTGATGAAAAATGCACTTAACTTTATTTCTAAAGTAGCAAGGACTGTTCAGTCAACTTCTCCCTGCAAAAGCCCTTTTTTTTTGGTTCTGTTTTCCATTTGTAGCCATGAAAATATTCCACTGAGAAGCAGGTGTTCTTAAATAGAACTTGTTTTGTTTTAAACTAGCAACAAAATGTTTTATAAAGTTTATAGGAGGCCAGATACTTGGTAACATCCCAGACCTGCCGCATGGGTCTGACACCTCCACACACCTGTGTGTGAGGACTGAACTATCCCCATCCAGCAGGAACCTGGCTGTGGGGAGTGGCACAGAGGCAAAAGAGACTCTCCGATGTGGTGGGAAAAGAACTTGTCTAAATCTTCAGCAGTTTCTTTACTTAAGCTGATACTTGCCTAGTTTTCCACAACCACTTAGACAAATGAGTCTGCTGCCCAGCTCACCAGTTCACTGCAAACATGTGCAGTCATGTTGGTGCTCCTCTCTGATTTCCTTGCTCTTGGGTGACAGAACCAATCCTATGACTCATCCTGGACTAATGCCTTCACTGTTTAGAATATTCTGTCATTTCTATTCTCTGTAAAGACTTCATGATTTCTTAATATGTAAATATTTATGACATGGTAGTGAATTAACCTGAGGGTAGAGGGTATAGTGGAGAACATGAAACAAAGGCACTGAACCCTAGTTCATCCCCAAAACACTGGATGGGCAGGAGAGTAAGGAAGAGAGAAGTTTGGAACAAGGTGAGAATATTGTAAATAACAGACTGTCTAGTTCCTCTTTCTGTTCCTCTCCTTCAACACTGATCTGTTTCACTGAATCATATCCACATTACAAATTCCTCTTCAGATTTCTGCCTCTTCTGTGTGTTTTAAAAAAAGCTCTTCCTTCTTTTCTGCCATGGTTTTCCACAGTAAGTTTCATTGAAACTTAATTAAAAAGATAGCCAGTGAACTGTAAATCTAGCTTTCAAAGGAGCTACTTTAATTCCTCATGGAAAGGGTATAGGTGAGCTTACAATGCTATTACTGGATAAATGCCTCCATAATAAGCAATTTAATATCAGTGCCACTGTAGTCATGGAGTCAGCTGATACCTCTGTAACAATGACAGCTCAGGATTTCTACACTTAGTTATTTCCTTAAGAATCTATAAAAATTCCTTAAACTGTACTTAATATAAGTCTACTTGCTACACAGTTTTATATGACCTGAAAGCTCTGAAGGCATTACTTTATGAATCTGTCACAAACTGTTTCATGTAATCAGATGCTTCTTTAAATAATAGATTAAATTATTTTTTGTCTGCCGATTTATATACTGTGTATGAATTTCTGTAGAGTTAATTTGTAATGGTAAAGTGTTCACTTCTGTGAAAAGCAGAGTAATCTTAAACTCAGTTTGACTTTCCTACCTCTCCACTGCTATTAAATAGACATTGATGAGTGCCGGATCTCCCCAGACTTGTGTGGAAGTGGTACTTGTGTCAACACTCCTGGAAGCTTTGAGTGTGAGTGCTTTGATGGTTATGAGAGTGGATTTATGATGATGAAGAACTGCATGGGTAAGTGTTTCCAGGATGGCCTGGAGTCTCATTTTACTGTGCAAAGCCTGACTGTACTCTGTGCTATAGCTCTGCCACACTGAGCATTTCATATGTGCAATTATTCATGAACAAATGAGTCAAATACATGGTTTATAGGGCAGATAACTGAATTAAGTACATAGCTTTACTTGCTTGTTTTGCTAATTACTTTCACACATCTCTGTATAGATATTTTAGACTGGCAGCAACTATTGATAGAAGTAGTTTAAAGATGGCTAATGAGGTATTCGGATATCTGGTAAAGTTAGGAACAGAGTTTCAAAAGCAGTGTCTTTCACTTTTTCATTGATTCTTCCGGGACTCAAGAAATTCTGAGAGCATTCCCTGAAAAAAAATCTCATCTCTTTAATCTTTTTTAAAGTTTTAAGAATGGATATGGAGACAGCAAAAGTTACTGGCCACCTTAAAAGATCGTGAGTTAGTATTGTGGAGCACTTCATTTAAATACATAATGAAATACGTACCGCAAATATGAACTCCGAGATTGTTCACCTTGATGAAGTCTTCTTCTTTGCCTTTTTTTTAAAATTACATTGGTCAGGTTGTTTTCAGTACTCATGAGTCTTTTCCATGTCCTTTGCCAGCAATTCCCTTCTCCCATTTCCTCTCACCGTTTTGTTGCTGTTAACCCCCTCACATCCCCTTGCAGGGTCAAGGGAATTGACCTCTTCCAGTGGCTTTGGTTTTCACACTCAGACAGTTCCTCTGTATTTGTCCTGCATCCTGTACCTTTGGTTTTGCCTATTTTGTGCTTTCTTTTTATCTTTGAGTTTTGTCTTCTCCACGGACACCC
>VXBX01001809.1:885-21145 GCA_013400415.1 Scytalopus superciliaris
CTTCAATTTTCTCTTGCTGCTTTTTGCCGTTTTTGGGAGAGGGAGGGGGGAATCTTTCCTGTGAGGTTTGGCCTTTGGCAGAGAGAGCCAACCCCAAACTGTCACACAAACAAAGGAGTTTGGGATTCCAATTTTCAGTGTGAGCCACGGGAATGGCCAACTCAAAGCCACGGGAACGTCGCCCTCCCTCAGACACTCGGCTCATGTTGCCCCAACAGGAAGAGTTTCTCTCGCTGTGTCAGAAGAAAAAGCTGAGCAAGGAGAATCCCAGAGGTCACTGAGGTTGGAAAAGCCCTCTGGGATCATCCAGCCCACCCTGTGCCCGATGCCCACCTTGAGCTCTGAGTGCCAGTCCTGCCTTGGGCACCCCCAGGATGGGCACTCCAAACCTCCCTGGGCAGCCCCTTCAAGCTGTGGGACACCTTCTGGAGGAGGTGGGTGTTTTAGGGGACTTAGGGTTTTAGGAGACCTCAGAGGTGACACATCTCCTGCCTGGTACCTCGAGGCTGTGTCCAGTTGGGATTTGAAGACCTCCCAGCATGGAGAGAGAACAAGCTCTGCTGTGCCTTGTCCACCAGAAGGTGTCCCAGACCCTGTGCGGGGAGAGGGCTCAGGGAGGAGAAGCAGGAACAGCAGTGGGTGAGTTCTCAGTCACTCATTGCTGAACTCTCCTCCCAGCCTGATTTATTTTATGATCCTGCAACCGAAACCACGGGCAGAAAAACCACCCAATTGTACCAAATGACTCAAAATGAGCAATTACAGAACCCACAGGATGGTTTGGGTTGGAAGGGACCTTAAAGATCCCTCTGTTCCAACCCTGCCACTATGGGCAGGGACACCTTCCACCATCCCAGGTTGCTCCAAAGCCCCTTCCAACCTGCCCATTTGTACGAGCACTCCAGAAAAGCTGCCACTTCTCACCAAACCCTGGGACCATCTGGTTGGTTCCGTTTCAAAACAACAGACTCTGAAGACTTTATCTTCTTGAAAATTAAAATGCAAACACTCTCCTGGCCATCCCATCCATCAGCAACGTGCAGAGAAGCCTCGTGTTTCCCATCCAACCCAGGGAAAAGAGCCACCAGACAAATCTGCATCCCACAAACGCCCGTCAACGGGAACGAGGGAGAGGCACGGCTTGTTCCCCAAACCCTCTCCGTGCTTTTCATCCAACCAACACAATCCAAGGAGATCCAACATGTTCCAGACTGTCTGTGGTGCTGCCAGGTATTTGGAACAACTCAAATGTTGTCTGGAAGCAGCCCTGACAGCCTCTGATGTTTCGCTCAGATGTCAAACGTGTCGTTTGCCACTAAACTGAGAGCGGCAGAGACCGCTCCGTGCGAGCCAAAGTGGGTTTCTCTCCATAAAAACCAAGCAGGAGGACTATTATCCTGTAAAATTCAGGAAAGAACTGCCAGGGAACAGATTTAGGGCAATGTTCTGCTTCCAGCTTTGTTGTTACACCACTCTTGTAAGTCATAAGTAGTTTTTGCCCTTTTTCGCAGTTATCTAATGATGGTTTTACAGAAGTATTTTGAAATGCCTCGATTAAACACCAGAAAGAGAAATAAACGTTATTTCTAAGAACCTGTGAGCCAATATTTGGTGTATTTTAAAACAAAATGTGTAAGACACAAGGAACTGTGACCCTTCCAGAAGTTCACCCCAAACCAAATCGGTGAGAACAAACCTGCACCTCAGCTGCCAAATATTCTCTCAAGAAAATCTGGAAATCTAAGCTTGTTCAGGAATCCAGCATCCTCCGTCAGCACTTTGATATGACATTATTATCATTTTTAAAGCCACAATTATTTTGCCTGCTAAACTGTGGATTCAACAAGTTGAACACCAACAATGAAATAATTCTTAGAGATGCTGCTTTAACACGAGCACTGAAAACTCCACACCTGGCTGGATCCCACTCCAAAGTCAATCTCACCTGCAACCACGGTGAAAATTCCCTGTATCCTCTGTTTATCAGAGCCTTCCCAGCACCAGGGGCTGCTCTCCAGGGTTATTTTCCACCTGGGAATATCCCACTCCCCGTTATCAAACGATCAGACCCTGCAATAAATTGATAAGGTTTCCTCCCAAGGCCAGGAGCATCCCCAGGATTTGCTCCGTTACTCCTGGGAAGGAATTCCCACTGGGAATGCCCAAGGAGGTAAATCCTCTTTGGAATAGCAAAGCAGAGGACATTTATTGCTGCTCAGCTAGTCGGGTTATTGATTTCTGCTTAAGACACACAATCGAGCCACTTGTAAATTGGAAAGACACAATAAAAGCTGAGCCTTCATTTTTTTGGATGTTCAGGAAGGAGCCACTTAAAATTTATCGTCCTAAAGGATAATTTTAGCTGCGGTTTTTTTTTGGAAATCAGGTCTGGTTAAATGGAACTCTTCTGCTTGTTAATGAACGAGCCATCAAAGCTCATTGATTCTGTCCCGAATGATCAGCCACGCTGTTCATCGTTATTCCCAAACAGAGATTTTCCCAGGCCTGTTCTACTCATAGAAAATTAAAATATTCCATTGCCTATTTTCCCATTAATAAAGAAACAAATGTAAATATAGCAGATAACTTAAGACAGAAGTTCTAACTCAAAAACAAGGTGATTTTTCATCATACAGTGGGAGATTCACGGATTTAACCCCAAAACATCATTTTGATCAGTTTTGGGAATGCCACAACTTTCAGAAAACATCTTTTCTCATCAAGATACACAAAAAATCCACGTGGTGAAGAAAATATTTAGAGCTAATTGGTGTGTCATGTATATCAAGGGTACAGACAATTTACCCCAGTTAATCCTAAATCATTATTTTTAGCTCTGTTTCATTCCTCCCAGCACTTTGGAAACTTCGATCAAGGAAATAACAGGCCAGTTCATAGTTCTTTTTGTGGTATCCCTCAAATATTTAAGAGTAAGTGTGAAAACCCTAAGTGATGAGTTATTAAGTCGCTTCCCACCTGGCCAGGGTCTCACACAACTCTGCTTCAAGCTCTGCTGGTGTTTGTGTTATTCTACCCCAAATCAAGTGTATTCCAAGCACACAAAATATTTGAAATTGACGGGGAAAAGCAGATTTAATGCAAGACAGGCAGGGAAACAAACACTTGAGTTTTGTAAAGGACGCAGCGGAACAAACAAGCGAAAACAATTTATATGTTTTTTAAAGGCCTGTCCAGTTCAGATGGTATTTGTCTGAGTGTGCCAGCAACTAAACAAACCCTCACAATTATGAATATAATTAACTAATTGGAGGCAGGAAATGCATTTAGGAGAGGGACTGATCTAACATTCCTACTCCATCCCCTGCCACCCTTGCCATGGACAGTTCCTGACGTGACATTTAGTGGGTTTAACATTTCAGGGCAGAGACTGTTCCAGAAACACAGCCCTGCATTTTACTTTAACCTGTTGTCACAACTGGAAGGAATAAAAAACCAGTTGTTTCATAGAATATTCAAAAAGAATACTTATTCAAANCTTGGACATTCCCAAGGTGGGATCCCGTGAGGATGAAGGGAAAACAACACAACTTGGAAGCAAAATTCTGCCCCAGCCACGAGAAGCACTATAATAATAAGAATAAATTCTGCCTATAAAGCCCCAGGGCAAGACTTGCTGTTCCTGCAGGAAACCAAGAGAAACTTGTGTTGTGTTCCATGAGGCAAAGAAAAGCAGGAGATGATTTCTGAAGGAAAGGGGAAAGAGGAGATGGCACCACACTGAGATCATATCATTTGATAGCAATAAAATCCACACCCTCCCAGAGGTCTGGTCACTCTCTGTATATTTATATTCTGGTCACTGCAGCAAAAAGCCTCAGAGAAGAAAGAAGCTGGAGACACATAAAGGCCAAAGCCAGGAGAAGAGCTCAGTGTACACGAGAGAGGGACACAAGATAATTAAATGTTCAGAGAAGGTGAGCCAGGCTCACTTATTTACTCCTTCTCATAATACAAGACCGAGGAAATATTCAGTGAACAGTGAAATTGAAAAGCAACAAATTTGAAACCAATTAAATGCATAATTAACCTGCAGAACTCATTGCCACAAGTTATCAGCAAAGCCAATCGCTCAGCAAAACCCACAAAGTGGAGATGTTTGTACCTGAAAACATCACAATTCTCCCCATAACGCAGCCAAGACTCTGCATTCCTTTTGGGGACTGCAAACCTCATCATTGTGATAACAATTAAATATATTGAAGTCTGTCATGGATGAATTATGTGAGATCATAAGAGGCAACTCCTTTTTGTCCCACCTCTACATTACCGAGTGCTTGTGAGGAACTGTTTTAGTCCTTACTGTGGTGTTTGACAAACCCCATTGTTTGAGGCCCCAATTCCAGCCCCCCCTTCCAGCTGCTGTGATTCTGTATTTCCACACCCAAGAGAAAACACGAAAGCCTAAAATCAGCCTTGCCCAACTTTCCTCTGTCCCTCAAGCTGGCAATTCCTGTGGGGATCACCCAGACCCACACCCAGAGCTCCAAGAGGTCTTTGTGTGGTAACAGCTCTGATGATAAATGAAACTCAAAATATAAAACAAGGCAAAATATCCAATCAGGAGGGGGGAAAAAAGCAGCTAATGAGTAAATTTAAAGAGTGCTGAGACAGGAACCTGATGCCCAACTGGATGCAGTGACTGTGCAGGAGCAGAGGCTGCTCAGAGGATTCCCCCAGCAGCCTCATTGCTCCCAACACATGGAAATCCAGGCAGCAAAAGGCACAACTTCCAGCCTGAGGAGCACATGGAGAAGGGCAGTGAATCCACACCCTGAGCTCACACAGGAACCCACCACTGATCCCTTCCCATCCTGCTTTTCCCCTTCCCAAAGAAACACAAAGCCAGTAGAGCTGGCCCAGCTGTGACTCACATGAGCTGCTTAAAGAGAGATCCAGGGTGAGGAGAAATCAGGGACCTCACCTGCAGAGCTGGCCCAGCCCTGGGAACACCAGCAGGAGCACAGGGAGCTGCTGGAGAGAATCCAGAGGAACCCTTGGAGATGTTCCAGGGCTGGAGCCCCTCTGGGATGGAGCCAGGCTGGGAGAGCTGGGAATGTCCCCCTGGAGAAGGGAAGGCTCCAGGGANTTTCCCAGAGCCGCTGTGGCTGCCCCTGGATCCCCGGGAGTGTCCAAGGGCAGGTTGAACAGGGCTTGGAGCAGCCTGGGATAGTGGGAGGTGTCCCTGCCCATGGCTGGGGGTGGAATGAAATGATCTTTAAGGTCCCTTCCAAAACCAAACCATCCTGTGATTCCACAACTCTAATTTAACTTCAAACAAGGTAAAACCCACTAAGCTGAACTTGCACTCCCTGGTATTTCACGTTCTAGAGATGAAAACGTTCTTGGTCACCAGCACTATCCCGAGAGCCACTTTTTCTTTGCCACAGTTTTTAGGGAAAGAGAGTTAGAGCTGCAATGCCAACAGCTCGCGGCTCCAGGGCCTTCCCCAGCAGGGAAATCCATCGGTGCATCTCCAACAACACATCCCTCAAACCGAGGGGGTTCCACCCTGGGCTGCAGCAGGACGAGCTCAGCTCCCAGTTCGGCTCCTCGGGCAAACCCAGCAAAGATTTACTTCCTTTCCTCCTCCTTTTTGGGGGTGTCAGGGCTGTTTGCCAGGAGTCTGGGGGTTGCCTGTGGCACTGCCTGGAGAATCCACAATCCGCACCTTCTTAAGGAATACTCTGATTTGAACAGGAAGCGTTTTATGTTGCGGGTGAGGGAGCCTGGAAGTGAAAGCAAACACTTGGAAGTGCTTTAGAGGGAGGAGGTTTCAGCCCAGTCAATAGGATGCTTCAGGAAAATAAAAGGTGCCAAGTGCTTCTATAAAAAGGGGGATAAAAGCCCCACCTCTTTCGGGAGTTGCTAAAACATGTCAGTTTTATACAGTCTTTTTTTGCACTGCCCAACATTCCGAGTGCCGGGAAGCAGAGCTCTCCCCTGAATTTGTGAAGTGGTTTTTACTGCAAGCCTAAAATCTATTTGTCATGCACTACAGGCTGTTCTGCCCACAGTGAGAATTCATGCTTAATTTTCTGAACGTGGAGAGAAATACCAACTATTTGCCCAAGTAATGTCACTGGTATTTGCATGAAATTGAGAAGAGCAAAGAATTGCTCAAATTAGATTAATTCAGAAATGATCCAAGAGTTACAACTTTGCTCTGTCCTTAAAGAGGAAGAACAAAAGCTGCAGAACAAAACATGACTGATCATAAATAGGGAAAAGGATCTAATAAAATGTTTATTCATCCCTTATAACAGAGAGTACACGACACCCTGCTGAGGTTTCAGGTTATTAAACAAGATATGGCTCTGCAATGAAGTGGGAAAATAAACCTGGACGAGGGACTGAAGGGATTGGGGGCCGGGAGGGTGGGGAGGGGCTGGGATGGAATTCCCAGAGAAGCTGTGGCTGCCCCTGGATCCCTGGGAGTGTCCAAGGCCAGGCTGGAGCCACCTGGGACAGTGGGAGGTGTCCCTGCCCATGGAATGGGGTGGGAATGGATGATCTTTAATATCCGTTTCACCCCACTCTGAAGAGATTCTCTTTTTTCACAGCTTTGGGTCTAGAGGAGCAACCCAGACATTGCTGGGTAAGAGATTTAAAAAGGAAATTTCAAAAGGAAAAAAAATCCACTTTTGCCCAGAAGGAAACAAGAAATAATACTTACATTATGTATTTTATATATAGCTATGATTGCATTGAATTGTCTTGCTGTGATGTGCAAGATGTCACTCCTCTTTGCAGGGCAACACAGCAGCTCAGGCTGAACTGACACTCTGCCTGTATTCAACATGGGCACACAAGGCCAGGGATGAGGAGGTGGAAAACCTGGTTTTCCAACAGAAATCCCAGCCTTCTTATGTCTTATTGAGTAGCAAGCTCTGATCACGGAAAACGACATAGTTATTTTAGGTGGGAAAATACTCACAGGCATTTAGAATCACAGGATCATGGAATGGGTTGGGTTGGAAGGACTTTAAAGCTCATCTTGTTCCACCCCATTCCATGGGCAGGGACACCTCCCACTGTCCCAGGTTGCTCCAGCCTGCCCTTGGACACTCCCAGGGATCCAGGGGCAGCCACAGCTGCTCTGGGAATTTAATCCCAGCTCTTCACAGGGAAGAATTCCTAGCTAATATTCCATCTAAATCAGCACATGGAATCATGGAATGGTTTGGGTTGGAAGGACCTCAAAGCCCATCCAGTTCCAACCCCAACACCTCCCACTGTCCCAGGTTGCTCCAGCCTGCCCTNTATCCCCCCCAGCCCTGCCCTCTGGCACTGGGAAGCCATTCCCTGTGTGCTGTCCCTCCAGGCCTTGTCCCCAGTCCCTCCCCAGCTCTCCTGGAGCCCCTTCAGGCTCTGCCAGGGGCTCTCAGGTGTCCCTGGAGCCTTCCCTTCTCCAGGGGAACATTCCCAGCTCTCCCAGCCTGGCTCCAGAGCAGAGGGAATCCAACCCATCCGAGCTCTGTTAACTCTATTCCCCCTCTCCAAACACAACAGGCAGTTCCCAGGGAATGCCCATTTTTCACTCCCTTTATTCCACTGAGCACTATTAGACTCTGCCACATCCACATTTCCCAGGCTCAATTTATGGGAGGCCGAGGCCATCGATTTCCATGCACAAGTCGAAATGTATTTGGGCCCTGGAAGAGCGACAAGGCAAGTGTGGTAGGAGCACAATTGTTATTGCTGCCAGTGACTTACAGCCCCTGCTCGGAGCCATCCCCGGCCATGAATCTGCCTTATGTGGAATTTCACTACAGGTGCATAAATTCAGCCCCTATAAACTCGACTCCAAGAGAGAGTCTTGTTTGCTTTTATGAAAGCTTAATCTGTAACACACAGCCAGCAGTATTTTTTTGTTAATGACGAGGAAATAACCTCCTATCTCCTCAAACCCAACTGGAGTCAATTAAGGAGGAAAAGAAAAAAGAAAGCCACAGCGGTTTTGCCTGAAATTGAAGCTCTGAGGGCTCACCACAAGAGAGAAAGTTAATTTGAAGACAAACACGGGGTCTATTTTTGTTAAAATCTGTAACAAAGAGACCAAAGTGCACGTGGGCCACACAAACGGAGCTGCTGCATCAATCCAGGTTTAACAGCACCACAAAATATCACCCCAAACCCAAGAAAAATTGGGATATAAAGCAAGCAATTCTCAGATTTGAAACCTGCCTGCTCAAACCAGACCTCGGATACTCCGTGTGTGGGATTCCTTCTCACTCCAGCCCGGCCCACCGGAGCTTCAGGTCAACCCATGGAATCACATGGTGGGTTCCCATGGAATCACATGGTGGATCCTCATGGAATCATATGGTGGGTTCTCATGGAATCACATGGAGGATCCTCATGGAATCACATGGAGGGTCCTCATGGAATCACATGGAGGGTTCCCATGGAATCACGTGGTGGATCCTCATGGAATCACATGGAGGGTTCTCATGGAATCACATGGTGGGTCCTCATAGAATAACATGGAGGGTTCTCATGGAATCATAAGGAGGATCCTCATGGAATCACATGGAGGGTCCTCATTCACATGGTGGGTCCTCATGGAATCACATGGAGGGTTCTCATGGAATCACATGGTGGGTCCTCATGGAATCACATGGAGGGTTCTCATGGAATCACAAGGAGGATCCTCATGGAATCACATGGAGGGTCCTCATGGAATCACATGGAGGGTTCTCATGGAATCACAGGGTGGATCCTCATGGAATCACATGGTGGGTTCCCATGGAATCACAGGGTGGATCCTCATGGAATCACATGGTGGGTTCCCATGGAATCACAGGGTGGATCCTCATGGAATCACAGCCTCAGGACAGTCACCCCCCACCCACACCCCTCCCCAGCAGCTCCTCAGAGGAAGACCAGGCTGGGTTCCCTCTCCCACTGCCCCAGGAACAAGGGATTTATTATCCTAAGATAAACACTCCAGCAGCAAACATGGCACCTTTCAGCGACCAAGTTAAAGCGGAGCTGTGGCCAAGGGACCTAAAAAACCCAGGCAGGGATCTGGAATTCTTAATTACACCAAAATCTACAGCTGGAAAGCAAATATTCCTGCTTCAGGCACACGTTTCCCCCACTGAGTATAGCACTTCACACTTAGATGTGAGTATTCATATATGTATTTAGACATCTTTATATATCACATATTTAACTTACATACCAAACTCCAAACCTCCCAGTGAATTCAGTGAGACCAAAACTAGACCTCGATACTTTTACAGGGTTTTTTTTTTTTGTTTGGTTGTTTTTAATGTAACAGGGACTATCAAAGCCCCTGAATCTTTGACTAATCTTCTCTTTGTTCAGCTCCCAACAAAAATTTCAAACCCAAACTGCTCAACAGCGACAACAGCATTTTAAATGCTCTTTTTTTTTTGCACAACAGAAAAAGCAAATCAGAAGCCAGAGAGACAAAGATCCCTCCAATGCAGGATAATGGTCCAGAAATGGTATCAAATAACTGAGAGAGGGGTGGGGTGTAAGCACAGGCACATCGAGGGCCTTTTGAGCTCCATCACAGCAATCCCTTTTATCACTGCATTCCCTGGGTGTAACTGAGCTTTTCTGTCTCACATGCAAGGGAGGGGGAATTGTGGCCGATATTTTATTCCCTCTGTGTGCTCAGAGCTGTATTTATTATAAAACAAGGCATTTAGCAGAGGCTGAGCAGCAGAGCTGGCTTTGTAAAGCCCCAGGCAGAGCTCACGTCCTGCCCTACCTGAGGTTGAGCTCAGATCGAGACTGTGGCAAGTCAAGGAGGCAAAGAAAAGGAAGATATATGGAAAAACTGAATTAAACGGGGAAAACTGAAGGATCTGGCAGCAGAATGTGGAAGGCTGATATTAATCCCCTCCCAGAAGGCTGCAAAGGATGTGGAAGTTTGATGATGTGGCTGGGAAGGTGGGTGAGGAGGTGGCAGAGAGGTTGGCTTCTCCCTGAACATGTTCTTCTTCCCAAGGGAAGTCAGAGAAGGAAATGGGACCAACATCAAGTGGAGGAACCAAACTCAGGCTGGAGAGTCTCCCTCCCATTTCCATAGGGATATGGAATTCCAGCAGGCCAGGAATTGTGTGAGGAAGAGCATGATGGGATCCAAACGGGACTGAGCTCAGCTCAATCCTCACCCCTGGGCATCACCAGGGAAGAGGGGAAGGAGCAGAACATCATTGTGACAACTGATGAATGGAAGCACAGCCTGGGAACTGGGCAAGGTGGGCCAGGAGACCCTTCCCACTGCGTCACCAGCAACTGGGTCCCTCAAGGATGCACTGCAGGAGGGAAGAACAACTCTTTGTGGTCCGAAGGAGCTTCAAAATTCGGATTTCTGATGTGCCATCAAGGAAAACCACCAAAAGGGATGAAACCAAGGGGAGATGGTGACGCTGCCAGCAGGAGGGTCCCAGCTGAGGGGGGTGGGACACATCAGTGACCAAACCCCAAACTGTGGTTTGACAACCTGGTTCATCAGAACACCCCCTGAACTGCAGCTCCTCTGGGGAGCTTTCCCTCTTTCCTGGGGGATTTTTTTTATTCCCTGTAAGATGCTGATGGATTTTTCTCAAATTAAGATGCACCCCCAGCAAGAAGGGGAAGATACAATCAGGCTGCTGTTTTCCTCCCGGTGCCTGAAGGAAAATGATTTTCTGGTATTTTCAGAGGTGGGGAAAAAAAGATGTGAAATGCTCAGAAATTCATAATTACTCTTGTAAGCAATTCAAAGATTGCCTTGGTATTAGAAAACCTCCGGATAAAAAGGAATAAAAACATCTAAGAGCCGAAGTTAAATGGAGTAGGTTAATAATTTGTATTATCTTATCACTGAGGTTTAGACAGTCATAAAACCATAATGGCAGGGAAATTCAGATTTAAAAGAGAAATTATATCTCTAGCCTTACCCACTGCTCTAAATATTAAATTTAAAAAAATTTAATGAGCTGCCTATTAACAATCTCCTATCAGAAAGCCAGTGGAGAGGGAGGATCTCTCCATTTATTCCCAGGCCTCGTGGCTCATGGAAGTGCTCTGGAATGACATGGCATGGCAGGGAATCAATAAGGCTCATCCTCAGAAAGCCTGGCTCCACTCTGCCCTCCACTCCAAAAGCTATTTATATAGCTTTTTATATATTTATATGAGCTATTTATAACCCCCCAGGGAAAATAATTTCCCCTTTGGGACAGGACACCTCAAACTGTGGGTTTCAGAGCCAAAATTGAAGGGATTCTCCTTTCCAAAATCACTGGTGCTGGGCCCAAAACCCCCTAAAACCTTCACTATGTCAATAGCCAAGCCCTTATTTAAGTTTTCAGTGATTCTTGCAAGCACAGGGTTTGGATTTTTTCTGCTTTAAATAAACCACAAGCGTGGTTGTTTTTAGAGCCACGCAGTGTATTTTTATGTATAAACACTAGAAAATATAAAAATAAGAAAAGGGAAAACACTCAGCATGCAACAAATCCAAGTGGCACCCGCCTTGGGAGAGAGATCTAAGCCAGGAGCAAATTAACTTCATCCTATTACTTTAAGGTCCAGGACTGGAAGGAGAAAGAGCTGCTGAACATCTGGGGTGAACCCGTGTCACTTTGATCTCCAGTGGAACAGAAAAAGCCAAATGACATCGTCAAATGAGACTCATTCCTGCTGAATGAAAGCAGGGCACAGCACTCCATGGACTCAAAATGTGTTTAGGAGGCTCAGGAGGTGAAAAATAAACACAAATTAGGATTTTCCACGGCTCTCCTCCGTCCGCTCAGATCCTTTTCTTTTCAAATGCAAGACCTTTGTGTCCTAGGAATACTTCTAATCACTCCAGACATGAAAAGCAGGGGGAGAGGAGCAGAGCACATTAAAATAGGAGTTGGACCTGATGCCCTCCTGTCCCTCACTCCACTGCAACGGTGATTAAAGCAGGGAATCAATCCAGGCACAGAAGCAGGAATTGTGATGTTGGAAAATTCACAATCAAAGGGCCAGAGGTGCCTTTTGCCCCCTGTCAGGAGAGCAGGGTGAACTTCAGCTCACGGCTCCTCAGTCCAGTCTCTGCCCCCAGGAAAGACAAACCCACATGTGACAGACACAGCTGGGGCTGCAAAGCTCACCCTTAGACACACTAAAAAATCAAATTATGGGGAGAATTCAACCTCAGGGTTCCTCAGAGCTTGTGTTTGCAGAACCCTTTTCCACTCAGCTGTGTGAGCTCCAAGCAGCAGCTTTGTGAGGACGGCGTGAAGATCTTCAAAAGCCAACAGAAATGCTGTAAATAAAAATATAGTTGGGCTTTTGGAAGGTTTTTTGTTTGGAATTTTGATTAAGAGCTCAGCTTTTCATTATTTTAATCTTCACAGAAGCATCCACATTTCTGGAAGTGTTCAGGGCCAGGTTGGATGGGGCTTGGAGCAACCTGGGATAGGGGAAGGTGTCCCTGCCCATGGCAGGGGGTGGAACTAAATGGGCTTTTAAGGTCCCTTCCAATCCAAACCATTCCATGATTTTCTGGGATTGCTGAACCAAAGCTGGAGGAAAACCAACCTCCTTCAGCTGAGCCTGACTGACCACAGGGGGTGCAACTGGACGACCTCCAGAGGTTCCATCCAACCCCAGCTATTCTGCAACTGCACAGCCTCAAAGATCCTGTGATTCCAAGAGACCACTGTGAAGCCCCAAGTGCTCCAGGCAACCTGCAGGTGGTAATTCCATTCTTAATATCTGCAGATCTATAAAAAAAAAGACCTTTTAAAATGACTTTGCAGAGTCTCTGCAGAACCTCAAGTGACTGTGGGACGATCCAGGAGCACACTGAGCACACCAAGCTGTGCTAAACACCCCAAGCCTCAAGTTCATGGCTTATTTCTCAAGAAACCAAATAATGAGCAATTTGGAGTTCTCTGCTCCATCAGCCATCCCTGGAAAAGCGTCCCTCTCCAAGAATTAGTCACTCTGAGCAGCCAAGAGCTGAGGCACTTAAACCACCAGCTGTTCCTCAACCCACACCGAAGTGCAGAGTAAGCCCCTTTTGTCCTACAAGGGCAAGGGGAACTCAAACTCACAAGAGCAACCCAGAGAAATAACCTACACTCAGGGCTGGGAAAAACTGGCATCCTCGGGAGGAGCTCAAGAGTTGTTCTGCTTTTCTAAGTCTACCAAGTTTGATTTAAAGTATTTCTGGAAGTCTGTGCCTTTGTCTGGACTCAGCTCCGCTCCCTAACTGGGGAGTAACTCTCTTCTGCAGGAGAAAACAGCACCAATGAGCTCCTCATTTCAAGCAGGAGGTAAAAACTCAGCTCCAAGTAAAACAAACTTACTCAACAAACCACATCGGACCACAGACCATCAGCACATGGTCCAAAATGTTCGTTTGGGCACGTTCCTAAACATGTTCTCCTTTCAGCTCCACTACCAGAAAAAAATCCCCTTTATGCACCAAAAGCCCAAAGGACCCCAAGAGAGAACAAAACACAAGTTGCTTCAGGCCTGACTGTGGCACAGAGTTTATTTATCACAGGTTTGGCTTGGGAGGGACCTGAAAGAGCATCAAATTCCCCCTCCCACTGTCCCAGGTTGCTCCAGCCTGGCCTTGGACACTCCCAGGGATCCAGGGGCAGCCACAGCTTCTCTGGGAAATCCATCCCAGCCCGTCAACAGGGAAGAATTCCTTCCCAAGTTCCCATCTAAGTCAGCACATGGAATCATGGAATGGTTTGGGTTGGAAGGGACCTTAAAGACCATCCAGTTCCAACCCTGACACTTCCCACTGTCCCAGGTTGCTCCAGCCTGGCCTTGGACACTCCCAGGGATCCAGGGGCAGCCACAGCTCCTCTGCCCAACCTGTACCAGGGCCTGCCCACCCTCCCAGCCACCAATCCCTTCCCAATGTTGAACTTACAGCAAAGCTTTTCTTCATCTGGACCATCATAAAGTCCTCACATGTGCACTGAGAGAAGGAGACAGTAATTGGTGGTCCTGGGAGAAGTTCAGGGCCCACCTGCATGAGGGAACTCCCAAGAACCCCCATCAATCCTGGTTAGGGAAGAGTCCCCACGGACTGTGCCAAGGATGTCACATTTGGGAAGGCAGGGGTAGCTTTGCCAGGATCACACGATGGCTGGGACTGGGAGAGACCTCTGGAGATCATCTGGTCTCCAACCCACCCAGAGCAGGTTGCACGGGCTCACCTGCAGGGAGACTCCACCCCCTCAGTGTTCCAGTGCTCCCTCACCCTCAAAGGAGATCAATCTGCCTTAAGAAAACCCTTGGACACTTTGAAGTGTCCTCCTGTTGGCCCAGAGAAGCTGTGGCTGTCCCTGGATCCCTGGGAGTGTCCAAGGCCAGGCTGGAGCAACCTGGGATAGTGGGAGGTGTCCCTGCCCATGGAATGGGGTGGCACTGGATGGGCTTTCAGGTCCTTTCCAACCCAACCCATTCCATGATTCCATGTGGTGGTTTAGATGGGATATTGGGAAGGAATTCTTCCCTGGGAGGGGCTGGGATGGAATTCCCAGAGCAGCTGTGGCTGCCCCTGGATCCCTGGGAGTGTCCAAGGCCAGGCTGGAGCAACCTGGGATAGTGGGAGGTGTCGGGGTTGGACCTGGATGGTCTTGAAGGTCCTTTCCAACCCAACCCATTCCATGATTCCATGTGCTGGTTGAGATGGGATATTGGGAAGGAATTCTTCCCTGGGAGGGGCTGGGATGGATTTCCCAGAGAAGCTGTGGCTGCCCCTGGATCCCTGAGAGCATCCAAGGGCAGGTTGGAGCAACCTGGGACAGTGGGAAGTGTCAGGGTTGGAACTGGATGCTTTTTAAGGTCCTTCCAACCCAAACCATCCTGTGACTCAGTGAAATCCAACCAAGCTTTGATGAGAACTCCCCACCTCTCACGGAGTGTCACAAACCTGGCGGGGAAAAAGGCAGTGACGAGTCCGACCCCACCAGAAAACAAGAATTCACTTCTTTTCATCCCAAAATACAGAAGCTGGTGTTAAATTCCGATCTTCCACGTGGGAAACTGCTCCAGGGATTGCACCCAAAAGGTCGTGTGAGGGGAAATGGAGCAGAGGAGTCGTGAGGAGGGACAGGAGGGTCTGTTTGCCGAAGCTCATTCTCCCAAGTGATTCCCTGCCTGAGCTCCATCAGCTCCCACCAGTTAAAGGGCACGCTGGAGCTCCCTCCAAGAAAAATGTTATTATTAACTGCAGCCCTTAATATTGACTTTGCTGAGGGGGAAAAAAAAACCCCAGGTGTGAAAAACGGCTGCTGGAAACAAAACCATCTCCTCAGATTAAAGTGCCGCTCCGTCTCGCGGTGGGGACTAAAAAGGACACGTGAAATTCCGTGTCCGAAACCTCATCCTGGGGCAACAGGCCCGGAGAAAAGGCAGTTCCAGGGCATTCTGCAATTTCTGTGGATGAGAAAGAAAAACTCCACACTCAATAAACCCATATCCAGGCAGAGGTCTTCAAAAAATAACCCAGAAATGAAATAGCTGTGCTGGGGAAATTCCCGTGGAAATATCAGTGCAGGGCTGGAATTGTTAAGTGTCACCGTGCACAGAGCCAGCCAAAATCCCATTTCAGTGCTCAAAATCCTCTTTTCTCTTGAAATACAACATAGTCAGTCACGTTCACTGTGGTTTTTTATTCCACTCCACGTGAATTTTAAAATGAAAAACTACTTTAAACAACAAAGAACTGCTAAAATATCCCTACTCTGCAATCTTTATTGTAACTAAATATAGGGGGGGGTTATTTCGTTTATTATCACACCCATCAGCTTGAGAATCATTCCCCCTAAGCAGAAAAAGAAATAAAAACAACCAATAGGGAAAAGAAGGAAAAAAAAAATGTCTATTTGCTTTCTGGAATAATTTGTAACCCTTCAAACCCTTCCCTGACTAAACACCTGGATGGAGAATTCCAGACAGGAAAGCAGGAATGTTGCTGCACTGCAGGGAATTGCCACATGGGGGATCCCAAAGTGAATGGACTTGCAGAGGAAGGTCGGGGTGGGAAAAGCCAGAAGGATCATGACATGGGAAAGGTGGAAAATTCAGCTTTTCCCTTTTAAAACTCACAGGTCCATCAGGATTTATTTATCCAGAATAACCATGGAGTGCTCAGAAGCAGCTTTAGAAAAATACCCTCTTTTTTTACCTCCTCTCAAGCCAGATTTACACTGGTATACGTTGTTTACAGGAGTATAAAATGATTTTAAAAATCAGTAATTTTACCATTTTCCAGTATTTGAATCCCTCGTATTTGGCAACTGATGACAACTTAAAACCAAATTATCCATCTGTAAACACATCCCCACCCAGAAATGGGAGCGTGTCCATCAAATCTCCATCTCAGACTTCACATTTGCAGTGTTATTTCCAGAACTCACCCCTAGGAATAAGTCTGAGGTCTAAACTAAACCACATTTCACTCTTTAAGTGAATTAAATGTTCTTTGACTAAACTGTTAGGGATGGGGGTGGAAGGAGAAACGGAATTTGCCATAATTGATGTTGGTACCAAGAATTTGGGCACTGATTGGGACTTTTTGGGCTCCCAGTTACTTTGAGTTCCATCAGAAAAAACACCCTCTAATATATGAAAAGACCATGTTCAAAACCATTTCTTGTCCAAGGTAAGTCATGGAAGGCACGGATAAAACTCCCCTTTTTTCACTTTATACGTCAACGCCCTTTTATTGCACCGTGTTATCAATTTGGAAGTAGATCTTTCTGAAGGCCAATACTTGATTAAAAATGTACTTCTCTAAGTGTTATTTTAAACAGGATTTTAGATCAAAGCCTCAGAACACAATTAGAACATCACAGATTCATTAAAGGTGGAAAAGCCCGTTAAGATGACCAAGTCCAACCATCCCCAGCACGGCCAAGGCCACCCCTGCCCATGTCCCCAAGTGCCGCATCCACAGGGATCTGAAACCCCCCCAGGGATGGGGATTCCAGCCTGTTCCAAGGCCTGACCACCCTTTCCAGGAGGAAATTCCCCCTCATGTCCCTGCCCTGCTCCTGCTGTCCCCCCATGGCTGGCACAGCCCCGGGGCCATTGGCCTCTTGCCCCCCTGGGCACCCCTGGGCTCGTGTCCAGCCGCTCTCTCAGCACCCCCAGGGCCTTTTCCAGCTTCCCAACCCCTTTTCCCCCAGCCTGGAGCTGCAGGGGGGTTGGGGTGACCCAAGGGGGGTGACCCCCATCCCACTGCCCCCAGCCCAGGGATCCAGCCTGTGCAGGATTCCCTGCAGAGCCCTCGGGCACATCCACACTGCCACCCAACCTGGTGTCATCTGCCAACTCACTGGGGTGCCCTCCAAGCCCTCATCCAGCTCATCAGTAAAGATATTAAACAGGACTGGCCCCCACACTGAGCCCTGGGGACACCACTGGTGACTTGGCCAGCAATTGGACACAGTTCCATTCCCACCACTCTGTGGGCTCAGCCACCCAGGCAGGTTTCACCCAGCCAAGAGTGAGCCTGGCCAAGCCATGAGCAGCCCGAATTCACTATGTGACCTTTCTCTGACACGTCTGTGCTTTCTGAACATCAATAACCATTCCATCTTTGCTGCCAGTGTGGCTCTCCATGCCCCACCTCCACTGAGAGGACAGACCAAAGGACTCCACTGGTGCTGCCCCTCAGACACTGCTGTGCCACCCCCAGGTTTATCACCAGTAACTTACAGAATTCCAGAATGGTTTGGGTTGGGAAGAGACCTTAAAGCCCATCCCATTCCATCCTCTGCTACAGGCAGGGACAACTTCCACTATNTCCCTTCAGGCACTCCCTGTATTCTCCAGAGTAACAACCCCCCATCAGATACTCAGCGTACAACCTCCTGTTTTTAGGGCCTCATTTCATCCAGCACAATAACAATAACCTGTGGTGGTGGACAGCGGGTCTGCCGACCCCCTGAGTGCTGACATTAAGTTTGACAGCTTTGTGGTGTATCCTTAAAAGAAAGCACACGGATGGAGAAAGAATGTAAACAAGAATGAGGAAGAGATAGGCTGCAAGTTACAACGCTTAAAAGTTACCAATAACAAGTTTTGTTACTGGAGAAACATAAGGGAAAGCACCTATCAAAAAGTGACAAGTAACCACTGCAACTGTGTATAACGGTGTGTGATAAACAATAAAGTGTGTTAGTTTGCTTGCTGTAAATATGCCACTTTGCTGCTTTTTTTACCACCACCACAACCAATAATCCCCCTCAAAAAGAGAAACCTGTATTTCCCCCCCTGTCAGAGCACTCAGGGATGGGAGCAGCAAAGCGAGAAGGTCGCCCAGGGACAGTCAGACACGACACCACCCGTTCCTGCCCTGCCAAACGAGACCCCTCCCGAGCCAGCGGGCGGTGAGAGAAAAACCAACCCCCTTCCCAGCGCTCGCGGAGTCACAACAACCGCCCGCCGGAGGCTTGGAGAGCCCTCAGCCTCCAACTGCACCACAAAAGCTTTCCAGTTCGAAACAAGCTCCGAGGAAAAGCGTTTTGGAGGAGAAACCCAAAACGTGTTCTGTTTCAAACAGGCTTGAGCTCCTCCGGGTTGAGGTTTCCGAGGAAAAAACAGGCTTGGCATCAGCCAGTGGAGTTTTTTCCTGGAGGGGTTTGTTGCTCGCCGGGAGAAAGGCCTTGAGGTCGCCGAGAGTATTGTGAAGTGCAGGGCAGGCAGGTCCCAGGAAGGGCTGGGAGAAGGAGAGAGGCCACCACTCGTGGGTCTGTACCCAAAAAACCTCTTGTTCCCAAGAGGGAAAAGCCACCGAGACGACAAGAACAAAGAGGCACCACAGGAAAAGAACCAAATCAGTCTTTTCGAAAACCTGCTATTACGGCTTTCAATCAAAAACTGCTTGTGTAGAGCTACTGAAAAATCTATTATTATTATTATTATTTATTCCACGGGCTAAAAAAATAAATGCATCTTTGGGGGGGCTTTTGTACCACGATGCCCATTTGCATCTCAACCCTGCTCGTGTTTTGAACAGCTCGGGCCAGAGCGGAGTGTTTTTGGGGGGCTTTCACTTTGCAGCCCCTCTGAGGCAGCTCCACACAAAGCTGGGCCGTAGTGGATGTGAATTCCACGGCCTTTATCCCGAGAGCAGCCCGTGCCTTGTCTCAGCTCACCCTGCCTGTTCATTTTAGGCTGAGCTTAGCCTGGTCTGGCTCCTTCTGGTCTGTCTCGCACTCCCTCATTGTACACTGAGTTTCAGCAATACAAGGGCTGTGTTTTTCTCATTTAACAGCAGAATTTCACAGAGATCTTCACACCACAAATTGCTGCTGTGTTCTACCACAGGAAAAACACCCTATTTCTGTGAATAGTGTGAGATAATGTACTTAATTATATATTTAACTTGCAAAGGCCCTTTGAGAGCCCCGGAGATAGAATCCATTCTATGGAAACTCTCTTTATTAATAAAGTACTTAAACCAATTACTTTGAACTTCTATAGACAGTGCCTTATTTCAAACTATTTTAATCAATCCTCACAAAATCTCTTGGCAACGCCGTGCAGAGGAACACAGAGGAAAGGGAGCTGTGCTGGTTCAGTCGAGCTACCAATTCTTTATGTTTATTATTCATCCTTACTCTGCTTTTTAATTAGCCCCACAAAATAAACCCAACCTGCTTTGGCAGCCTCCAAGTTCTCCTTTATTAAAAAAGTGATTATACCCAGTAATCTGGAGTTAATATTAGCAAGGCTTAGAGAATCTTCCAGGCTGTACTACTCACAAAGTAACTAATTCCAAGAGATTTAAATTAATTTGGGTCAAATGAGATTCAACATCATCTTCCAGGTGCAGCTGCTCCCTCGGAAAAGGTTATGGACACGCTCCCGGGGTTGCTCATGTGAATCCAGAGGCAAGGGAATGGCTTTAGCTCACACCATTCAATATTCCAGCAAGAAATATCCCAGCCCAAAGAAAATCAGGGAAGCATTTGCATAAATGGATACTCAGATAGTGGGTGAGGGACATTCCCCTCCAGCAGGGCCTTTCACCTCCTTCACTGACATTCCCGGATCTGGAGGGAGATGCTCTTCAAAGAGATCAGAGTCTGAGTGAGTGACAGGGATGGGACACTGAGGGACTTTTCATTTCAGCCTCTGCCCTGTGAAGTTCTGGCTGAAATGATGTGCCATGGGATATGATTTCCTACAGAGCCAGGCTGGGAGAGCTGGGAATGTTCATCCTGGAGAAGGGAAGGCTCCAGGG